>PVIJ01013742.1:0-43812 GCA_004024925.1 Scalopus aquaticus | reverse complement strand
TATATTATCATATCATCTGCAAATAGAGACAGTTTAATTTCTTCTTTTCCTATTTGAATCCCTTGAATGTCTTTCTCTTGTCTAATTGCTCTGGCTAGGACTTCCAGTATTATATTGAAAAGTAATGGTGAGAGTGGACATCCTTGCCTTGTTCCTGATCTTAGGGGAAAGGCCTTCAGCTTCTCACCGTTGAGGATACTACTGGCCGTGGGTTTCTCATATATGGCTTTTATTATGTTGAGGTATGTTCCTTCTATCCCAAGGATTTCAAGGGCTTTTATCATGAATGGGTGTTGCACTTTGTCAAATGCTTTCTCAGCGTCTATTGATATGATCATATGGTCTTTATTTTTCTTTTTGTTGATGTGTTGGATTACATTGATTGATTTTCGGATGTTGAATCATCCTTGTGTCCCTGGAATAAATCCCACTTTGTTGTGGTGTATTATCTTATGGATGCATTGTTGGATCCTATTGGCCAAGATTTTGTTGAATATTTTTACATCAGTATTCATTAGGGAGATTCTCAATACACCTTTAAAGGGTTTTCAATTGTTTCATATCTGGTCATGTTGAGATTTTTAAATGTGTAACAAAGTTTACAATATCATTTTTTTGAAAAAAGTAAACTGCAAGCACCTGTTAATAAAGGTCTTAAATTAAAAAGAAAAGAAAAAATCTTCAGTTTTATTTTTAAATTTTTTTATATAATATATATTTTTATTGTTATTTATGTCTTTTACATTTAAAAATCTTCAGTTTTAATACCGTTTTCTCCCAGAAACTTTTTATTTAATGTCTCATTTGTTTGATTCCAAGCACTAAGATAATACACAGAAGGAACTTCACATGGGAAGGCCAGTCATACACATCGCAAAAGGAGAACTAAAATAAGCACACAACTTATAAACTGGACTGTAGACCTTTACTCAAAAATGGGTGCATTGCCCCTCAGAATTGGTGAGGTTGGAAAACTTTGTGACTTTTCCTTTGTGAACTTGTCCCTCTCCCTGAAAGTCATTCATGTCGAGGGAAGCGATTGCCTCTGGGTCAAATACCAGGCAAATGGGGCTTCAAGATTGCCAAAGGCAATGCCCAAATTGCTTACCAGTCACTATCTTGGTTCTGCACCCGCGCGCACAATCACAAGACTACTCAGGCTTAGGGAACAATAACAGTGGCATTTATTTAATGAACAGGGAAAAGCAAAGAATTACTGAAGTCAACATATGGCCGTTGACCTTACTTAAAGCAATGTCCAGTCCTTTAAGACCCAGAAAAGTAACAAAGGTGGTGTCTTCCCACCACTGCTGATGTGAAGTTCTTCTTCCAAATAGGCCACATTTCCAAAATGGCATCTTCCTGCTTCTGCAGATGAGCAACAATCAGACTGTAGGCCAGGTTCCAACTCAGGAGGACCACACAGAACACAGCTGGGGATGCTCCCGGAACTGCCATGGTGCCAGGCCAACAACACTGCAAACAGCAACTATAGCAGCCAGATGGCCCAACCGTCTGCACTCACGCATTTTAGGAAGGTGCCCACTTCGGGCCTCTGCCTTCTTCCTTCAGCTGCAGTAAAGACAAAACTGGGAGCAGTTTCTGTTGCTCGGCCACTTGCAAAGCCTCCAAAGTCGCTGGCCCCAAAGTCACTGAAGACTCATAAACATTTCTTCTTTTCCTACATCATGGCGACTGCTTCCTCTATTCCTGCATCATGGTGACTGCTTCTTCTTTTTCTACATAAGGCGACTGATTCCTCTATCCCTTCAGCATGGCGACTGAATTCCCCTTCTCCTTCGGTCCCTTTTATTTCTCATCAGACTCTCCAACCCAAACTGCAGAATTTAGTGTTTCCCCTGGGGCTATTCATTCTCATCAGCACACCCCCTCCAGGGGGCACCACCTTTACTGGACTTTGGACTCAGCCCAGTTACAATACCTGGGTTACTTGTGTGTACCTTTTGTGGAGATTGGGATTGTATCCTCATTGCCTAACACAATGTTTACTACATGTTAAGTACTCAGGAAATATTTGCTGCCTAAATCAGTGAAAGAAAGAATTGAAGTTATAGAGGAGATGGCTGTAGAATCTTAAGACTGCACCATAAACCAGTTTCCCCCAAATCATACAATGAACCTTTGGAGTAGAGGTGGTGACAGGTTAGATAGACTTATTGTAGTGATCATTTCAAAATATATACAAATTTCAAATCATTGTTTGTGTACTTGAAACTAATACAATGTTATGTGTCAATTATATCTCCATGATAAATAAATATGAATTTATTTAACTAGTGGGCCACCCCTGTGGACAATACATGAATTGACTTGGGGTCGAAGGACTATAAATTACAAAGATTGAATGTAGAATTTTATTGAGTTTATGTGGGTTTTGGAGGGAGAAGATCAATAGTTTTCATCAGAAAACTGAAGGTCTCTTAACTCCCCAAAGTTAACAAATCTGTGCTCTGAAATAGTGATTCTTAAAATGTGGCTCCTCCAGTAAGCATCGTCAGGATCAATTGAAGACTTGATTAGAAATGCAGATTTTCAGGGCCTCCCTGGTGGTGCAACGGGTTTAGCGCAGCACAATGAAGCTATCCAGAGCTATTGCAACACAAGTACGATACCCGGCTGGGGGGATTCCCACATGGCACAGCTGACCTCTCCTGCCTCGCCCGCTGCTCCCATCAGCAGTGTACTTCAGCTGATCTGCCTGTTCTGCTCCTCATTCTGTCTCTTGATGAATCCTCTCACCATCCCACAACTCTGGCCTGCACTCCAGCTTGTATTCATAAATAAATAAATCTTAAAAAAAGAAAAGAAATGCAGATTTCAGGCCTCAGGTCAGATGTGCTAAATCAGACACTCTGGATGAAGAGTCCAGCAATCTGTGTTAGAAAGTCTTCCAGAAGATTCTGGTACACACCAAAGCTTGAGAACCGTGAAAGAATTAAAATAGAGTGCTGTATTTCCAAATCTGCAGAGGTTAAAAAGTGGGGATAAAAGCTTAAAAGTCAGGAAAAGAGATGGAGAAAAAGACAAAGCATAACAATAAGAAAACAAAAATAAGGTAGTAGAAATATTTCAATATGTCAATAATTAAAATAAATATGAACATACATATATAAAAGAGAGGCCTAATGGATCAGTTAAAAATAGCAATGAATAGATATGGAAAAGAAAACTCATTAACATCTACAAACAACCACCACTTCATTAAGACCCCAGATATTTACAATTCTTGGAAGTTTCCAGCTGGTCCAAAGTTATAAGCAATGGTGGGAATGTAAACTGGTCCAGTCACCATGGAAAGTTGTGTGGTGGTTCCTCAAAATATTAGAAATGGATCTACCATATGACCCGGCTATTTCACCCCTAGGAATCTACCCAAATAACACAAAAACAAAACAAAACCAAAATGCCCCCAAAATAGATGAATGAATCAAAAAGTTGTGGTGTATATATGCATGGAATACTACTCAGTGATTAAAAAGATAAACTCATGCTATTTGCAGCAACATGGATGGAGTTGGAAGGGCTTATGCTAAGTGAAAACAGTCAAAAGGAGAAAGATAAATATTGGATGATCTCACTTGTATGTGGAATATAGAAAAGCCAAACAAAGGGTCAAAGACAAAACTTGAAAGCTGACCATAGATATGAGGCTCCCAGGAGGGGAGCAGGAGTGGGTGAGGCGGAGTAAAAAAAGTGGTGGGGAGGAGAGAGGAAGAGCACAAGGGAATATGGATGGTTCACAGTTGCTTTGGTGGTGGGAGAACTACAGTGACCTGAGGGGGGAAATTATATATTGTCCAAAAATTAATGATGTAAGAAAAAAGTACTACACTTAAAAATAAAGAGAAAGCCCTGCAAAGTTATAAGAGGAGCAGAGTGAGGCAGGAGGAGTCCTGAGCTCCTTCCTCCCCATCTTGCTGCAAGCAGGACTGGGACATGGGCTCTCTTCCCTCCATCCCTCTCCATGCTGCCAGGTGGTTTGCACATGTGTGCATGATTATCATCTGTTAGCCCCATGCCAGCCTGCTAGCACTTCTTATGCCATAAAATTAAGCCCCCCCCCTTTTATGTAGGATTACTCATCGAAAGCATTTGGTTTATTTTAGTAGGTTTTTATATGACTCAAATTAGTGATCTTTTGGCGGTAGCTTCAGTCTCAAGAAGCAAGAGAATTGGAGACAAATCAAGACGTTGTTTGTTAAAGAACACAAGATAAGCAGTAAGATATGCAAAATGAGACTCTTGAGGATGCCAGGGAATATATGGAGGTCAGGAAGGTGCCCCCTCTGTGGTAGACATCAGATAGGGCTGGAAAGGTGACTGGCAAGTTGAGATTCTGTGACAATGAAAGAAAGTCATGCATTTGACCAAGGAGCAGAGGAGGTAACATCCTCAAAGGACTATCTCTAATATGAGATGAAACTAGCTGGGATTTTTCCGGGCATGAGAGGACAGACAGTAGCTGATCTCACGCCACGGGGAGCCTCTCATTTAAAGCTTTAAATGAACTCTCTGAAGTGTGACACACCAGACCTCACATTTGAGGGATGCTGGCTGATTAATTTCTCTGAGACTAAATTTCCTTGTCTTTAAAATAAGGATAACAAGCCACCTCCCTGAGTTCTTAGGGCAACGACATAAGATGACACAGGAGAAGTCTGTGGCTGAATTGGTCCTCCATAAACATTAGTTCCCTTGGACTCTCTTCTCCCCAGTGTTGAGTAACATGGGTTCAAATTTGATCTATATTTCTAGAACTCCAGAAAATATGTTTATTGGATATGAAGTGCTAAATTTTTCTAGGAAGTAAAGCATTCCTTTATATTGGTGCTATGTGATCTACTAATATCCTCTAAATCAAAAATTGAGAAATGCTTAGGTGTACACTTCTCTCTCTGCACTGTCCTGGGATGTCCAACTCTTGTTTTCTCACCCACTCTCCCCTAATGGTTCAAATATTCTCTCAGTGTTTACGTTTGCAAAGTTTTTTCCTGAGTTTTTTCCAAAGTTTCAGTGGCATGGATCCAAACAGCCTGCATGTCTCCTTGGAGGGCTCACCCTTACCTCATTGAACACTCCATGTTTGTTTATTTGCTCAGTAAATATGTGTGGAATGCCATGAGGTGCCAAACCCTGTGCCAGGACCCACAGTTTTCAGCTAAATTAGAAACAGTTCACCCTGCAAGGGGCTCTCAGTTCAAGTGGAGAGACGGAGTCTGCAGTGATGTTGCAGTGGGATGTGCAGGCCAGGTGGGTGCCCAAGAATGAGAGGAAAACCTGGCCAGGGACAAGGCAGTGCGCCTGACCACGTCCCAGGAGCTGCTGGAGCTTGGCTGGGTGGCGAGTGCACCAGGAATTCCTGGCTGGCACAGAGCACTCTGCAGAAAGTGCAGGCAAAAAGTGAAGCCATTCAGCGTGACATAGCCTGGGAGGCAGACCTGAGAGGAAATCATTCTACCCAAGCTCTGGCCTCATCCAAGTTCCAGCTCTCATGAAATGTGGGAAGTTCAATGTGGAATGCAGGGACATGAGCTTGGGTGAAGAAAGAAAGTGAGTTGGGGGAAGGTTTTGTCGGTTGACATTCCCCAGGAATGCTCAGTGAGCACAGGGACATGCTGGTATCAAGCACTTTCAGTGAAGTAACTTTTCCTAGGACTCAGTGCAGGGGGAGACTATCCTGTACTCAGCTATGGGTGGAGGACCGAGGACCTTGCAGCCCTGTGACGTTGCCGAAACCAAATACTGAGGAAAAGTTCACAAAATAATGAACAGACTAGACATGTAAATAAACAATATAAAACCATAGCAATGCTATAAAAATCTATCTTTTTCTCTGACTCTTCTCAGAAATCACCACGATGTGGTGGGGGGAAAAAAAAAAGCCATGACCTTGGAGTCAGACATCTTGGGTGAAGTCCCAGTTCTGACTTGTAGTAGCTGGTCATTTGGACCCCAATATGTACTGATCTGTAAACTGAGGCTGGGGGATATAGAACAGGTATTTATATAGAACTAATGTATAAGTGGTGAAATGTGTGGTATCTATTAAATGCTCGATTAATGATTGTTGCTGGAATTATTATCATTGAAAGCCAAGTCTCTTCTCACTCTGCATCAGATCATGAGACGTGTCCCATGTAATCTGTCTTCTCTTTGTTCCTCTCTCTTCCCTTTCCTACTAAGCACTCTCACCACACTCACCACTGAAGTAGAGTGATGGCAGCTGGGGAAACTCCTCTTCTCATCTCCCCTTTTGACTCCACCCAGATAATATGCCTTTTCATCCACAAAGCTGGCCCCCTCACACCACCTGAAAGAGAGCCTTTCCCACTCTTAAAATCTACCACACGTCCTTTACACAGTTCTCATCTCACTTGCCACATCCTTCTGGCACCAAAATGCTGAAGCACCTGTCACTAACTCCATACTAAATCTCTGAGTGCAGAGACCAGGCTGTTTCACCTGGTTCCCATTCAGCACCTAGCAGATTGCACTATAGAAACAGTTGACACATATTTAATATGTTAACAAATAAAAGGAAGTACTTTCACCCTACCCTTTCACTAACCCATCCAGAGGTAGGTGAGTAAAGATTATCTAAGCCACTTTCCTGTGTATAGTATCTTTAACTAGCATGTATCTGGGACCTAAGTGCCATGTCATGGTCATGGTCTTTAGTTTCCTGGAATTTACAAAATTCTAAAGTGGAGCCTGATGCTTCATTCTAGGCTGTTATAAGTCAATACTACAATATACCTAATACTACAAACTTTAAGAAATAATAAAACATATCATCACTAAGATTATTTCCAGTAAGAGAGTCTGGCTGGCTATGGTTTTGGCATTTCTTTATTGTCAAATAGATACTGCTAAAATCTACTTTCATTTGTGGTATTAGTAGCAAACTACAAATAGTACCAATAACATTGCCAGTGAAGATGGATGGAATTATTGGAAATGCGATACAGTTCCCTAGAACTTCCTAGAAATACTATAGATAAAGGTAAATTGTACAAAGGAATAAGGAAAGGACAGGCAAAACAGATAACTGAATGAAATTTTGGTGGAATGGTGGTGTTTTGTGGCCAAAGTCCTCCTTCCTCTTGGTGTCTTACTTGTCCAAATCCTTGAAAGGTCCTAAAGATGACGAGGTGATCTGAGAAATCTAAATAGCAGAGTAGGCTGGTAGGGGAAATATTCGGGGAGTCTTAGAGGTTATTCCTATTCCAAAGCAATTGGAAAAGGAAGGGCCTGCTTTTCTAAAGAAAGATTAGCATCAGAAAAAGTTTTTTTCCCTTTCCTGCCAATTTTTACTCATCTCAATCTCTGTAATCGAGAGTCTCCCAAAGCTCAAATCATGAATACTAGTGTCTCAATCAAAATTGTTTGAATTCAGATTGTGTACAATTGCTGTGGCTTCATTTCCAATTCTTGCCACATTAAGCTGTGTTTTCCACATTTGAGAGTAAGTCTAGTTTTACTTTCAAGATTGTTACCGGACATGATGTGAGGGTCAGTCTGTGGGATCTGGATAGCTTCACAATGGAGGAGTAACTGTGTGTCTCTTCCGACATCCTGCTCTATGTCTGCTCAGAGAGAAACATGAACAAACAGAAGATTGTTCACTTTACCTTTAGGAAAAATAAGACCAACATGCCCCAGGGTACAAGTGACAGACAATAAAACAGCAAATACCAATGAACTGGTGGGATTAAGATTTTGCTGGAGCACAAAGAAAACACATATACACCCCAAAAATCATGACCTTAAGAGCTGAATTCTATAGAAAATGGCTAAAAAGAGAAGGGGATTGAAGATGGACAGTGATTAAAATCTGGTTTTTAAAATACACTGTGATGAAGGAAATGTAGATTAGTTAAAAGTCTAATAGTCTAGTTTTCTGACACAGTTAAAACTTTTACACACACACACACACCCTTTCTACAAGTGTAAAACCGCCGGATGTGCTCTGCATGTTAATTGACCAGTGAGGGTCAGAGAACTTATGTAGCAACTTCAGCCTCTGTCAAGACATAGGTTCTCATTAAAATGTTCATGTTGACTGCTCGTGTCACACCACCTTTATGAAACCCTGACGACTCTGTTACATGCTTCGTGAAAGCAGCCATATTTAGCCTGGGATGTTGCCCCTGAGGTGTTTTCACACAGATGGAAAACACCATGGTCTCTCACCACCCTGGGTTTCAGACTGTTGATGGCGTCAGGTTTTCGTTTTATTGAAAGGTCCCTGCCGAGCACCTGGGGATTCTCTGGGCCGTCAGTGAGAACCTGGGGGAGCAGGAGAAAATTAGGATTTGACCTAGCAGAATAATCACTCTTGGGGCCTTAGCTGTTTATTTTCTCACATGCCTCCTTCCCATCACCTCATAACTCATCTTCTTCCCCCTTCTCTGACACTCATGACACAAAGCAGAACCAGCAGAAATGAATAGAAGGTTATAAACGAAAGGGCCTAAAGAGAGGCTTGGAAAATAAGCCCTCAGCTAGGCAGAAAGGTCAAAGCAGCAGCCTTTATTTAGTCAAGAGGTGAGATGATTGAGAGGGCATTTACTAACAGTCCCCGGAGTTCACCATGGGCAGAAGGAGTATCGTTCATAGTCAGGGAATGAGAGACACAAGTTTACATTCCAAGAGGAGTTAGACTGGACCAAGGAAAGGTTTATCGATCTTCCAGAAGCCTTTGACTAAAGATGGCCAATAGGTGTAGCAATCATGCTCCACTGAGGGGCAACCTCACCTGTCTGAGGACATCTACTTATACGTGTATTTATTTATTATTTATCTATTTATTTATTTTTATTTTTAATTATCCACAACAGTTTATGTATATATATAGTTTACACCATTCTTCTTTTTTGCACAATGTATGTTTTCTCCTTTCAGGTGTAGTCACCGTAAAATTCCCATCACCAATTCACCATCACCATAGTCCCTTGTGTTCTTTATATGTGTATTTATTTGAAAAGTATTTTATCAAAAATGATCATTTGGCCATAGAAGGTAATATGATGTACTTCCCTTACACACACACACAGACACTGGGAGGTTCCTTACTGGGAAACTCTCTCCACAGGCCTGGCCACTATTTCATACAGAGCTTACAAAAAAGCAGAGGAAGACAGTTTTATGGAGAAAAAAAGTATGTAAAATAGTTTTAAAAATTTAAATTTAAATGAATGACTGTTATTTTGCTATTAGAGCTTTATTCCTTTGGGTCATTAAAAGTTTCTTTTCAAAATTTAAATACCACTAGGTCAGTAGAAGCTATTCCATAAACCTACATTGTCACTCTGAGTAGAAGAAGACCTCATCCCTTCAGTCAGCCTATGTTAGGCCACCAAAACCAATTTTCCTTGAATGATTAGACCAAATAACATCATTTGACATTCTGAAGTGAAGTTAAAGGATATTATTAGTGGTAGACTGTATCTTGTAGTGCCATGACACAAATTCAAACTTACCATGGATGTACTGACTGAACTGAGATGTTCAGGTGGAAAACAAATTATGAGTAGATACTGCGAAATTTGAAATATGTTTCCACCTTCACTTTTTTAAAAAAGATTTATTTATGCATACAAGCTGGGGTGTAGGCCAGAGGGGGGGCGGTGAGAGGATTCACCAGAGACAGAGTAGGAAGCAGAACATGCAGATTGACTGAAATACACTGCTGAGGGGAGCAGAGGGCGAGACAGGAGACGTCTGCTGCACAATGTGGGAATCTCCCTGGCCGGGTATTGAACTTGTGCTGCAGTGGCTCTGGATAGTTTCATAGTGCTGTGCTTAACCTGTTGCACCACCAGAGAGGCCCTCCAACTTCACTTTCTTACCTGCACATTGCGGTCAGGAAAAGTGACCACATGTATCTAGGAGATATACAGAAATGAGTAAGACAAAATTTTACTCTCTGTGTCCCTTTTGGTAGGGGACATAGATAATAAATAATTAAAACACACATAAATAAGAGAGTAGTGATTTCATAAAGAAAATGATGGCTACTGGGATGGAGATGTCAGCAGATGAGAGGACAACTTTAGATATGATGACTGGTCTGATGGGACTACATTGGAGCTGAAACCGGAGTAGGGGGATGGATCAGGTCACCTGATAATTATTTCAGAAATGAGGGTGAGCAAGAGCAAAGGCCCAGGAGTGGAAACTATGAGAATGTTTAAAGGACAGAAATAAGTTCGTTATGGTGAGAATTTGTGTAAGAAAGAGAGAAGACGTAAGATATGAAATCAGAGAATTAGGGAGGGTCCAAATAATAGGCTCTTTGGCTAAGGTCAGAAAGTTGAATTTTATTGTAGGGCAATAAGAGACAAATGATGATTTGATAAAGTTTATTGTTTTAAGGATAAAGGGTAAAATAAACTTTTGGTAATGTAGAGTTAATAAGTTTACATATATAATTTCATTTACATTCACCAAATCTGAAGAGTAGGTGTTTTTTTTTTTTAAAGATTTATTTATTTATGCATGCAAGAGCTGGGGTGTAGGCCAGAGGTGTGTGGAGGTGAGAGGATTCACCAGAGGCAGAGGGGTGAACAGAACAGGCATACTGACTGAAATATACTCCTGAGGGGAGCAGCGGTCGAGACAAGAGTAATCTGCTGCGTCATGTGGGTTAGATACCTGGTCTGGGATTGAACTCTTGTTGCAGTGGCTGAGTGCTGAGACTTAACCCTTGCACCACCAGGGAGACCCCCAAGAGTAAGTGTTATTTATTTTCATCATAGATGTACTATAAAGGCTCACAGAAGTTGAATGAATAGACCACAGTCATACAGCTAGTAGGTGGCAGGATTGGTAGCAGGGTTCCTGCATTCCAAGTAAATTACTTGGAATGAAAATAAAACCAATCTGCAACACAGCATATATCAATAGTTAGTCATTATGGTAACTAAAATTCATACATTAACCCTACCATATGAATAAATTGAATGAACAGATGAACTTTCCAATCACCATCAGTTCTTCCTAATACAGGCTTTTAAAGAAGTAACTAAGGAAATCAATCTGCGTCACGCCAAGTTATTGCACCAGGAGTGGAAAATCTGAGAATCTGGTTGCAACATTTTGCATCTTCAAATCAGATGATCTTCAATCCTTTTGAAAGATTGACCTAAGTGTGCTGGACGCAGCCTCCTCAGCCCAACCTCCCTCAGAACATAGTTAGGGGAAGACCGAGCACTTATTCCAGTAAAGCAAGACTGCCTGGAACCATCCATCAGGTCACAACAATGTACTGCTTCAAATCAGCATGGGCAGAAACACTTGTTTTGAACTTCACCCTTCTCTTTTACATTGATTTTGCTTGAAAGGAGAGACTGATCAACTCAAGCTTCGTCAGCTGAGGCTTTCCCAGCTAAAACTGGGCCTTACCCAGCTAAAGGCCCTCTGCATCTCTCTACTCCCTACCTGTGCACAGTAGCCACAGTCTGGTGACTCTCTCTGCATGGGCCATTGGAATCTTACTATTTCCAATAAGATCCATTCTCAGTTTTCCTTTGCTCAGGCAACTTTATTTGTTTGAATAAAGAAATTATTATTTCTTGGAATAGGGTCCCTGTTCCTTTCTCTCTGTTTACCTTCTGGAATACCCATTACTCTTCTGTTGCTTCTCCTCAGAATGTGGTATTTCTTGTAGAATATCTTCATTTTTCTTAAATTTTATTTCTCTTCATTCATGGATTAGGGATACATTTGTATCTTCAGTTTGTGAATTTCTCTATTCTGTCAGTTTAAGTCTATTTAAATCTAAATTGGAATATCATATCTCTGCTGAAATAGTTGTTCTCGGCAGTGATCATCAATGGTGACTAGCAGAGAAGGCAGGTGTAGAAGAAAACGGGAAAAGCTTCATGACATTGTATTTCGTGAGGGTTTTTTTTTTTTTTGTATAAGATGCAAAATGCATATGGAATGAAGATAAAAAATTTAAAACTGGGCTACATCAAAATCTAAAACATTCATGTATCAAAGGACAATAAACAGAATGAAAGGAAAACCTATGAAACGGGAGGAAAAGTTTGCAAGTCTTATATCTGCTAAGGCTTGAATAAACACCCACAGATGACACACAAATGGCCAACAGACACATAAAAAGATGCTCAATATCACCAATTATTAGGGAAGGAAGTGCAAATTCAAACCCACAATGAGAAGTCACCATAATCCATCGTGATGGTTTCTATAATAAACAAAGAAACAGAAATTAACAAGATTTGGCAAGGATGTGCAGAGACTGGAACCCTTGTGTATTGTTGTGTTGTTCTTTCCAATGTAAAATGGAACAGCCATTTGGAAGCCATATGGAAAACAACATGGCAATTCCACCAAAAAAAAAAAAATAGTATTATCATATGATCCATAAATTTACTCCAGAGTATATACCCAAAATAATTGAAAGCAGGGTCTTGTAGTGGTTTTTTTAAAAAAGATTTATTTATTTTGCATACAAGCTAGGGTGCAGGCCAGAGGTCTGGGGCGGGTGAGAGGGTTCACCAAAGACAGAGTAGAGAGCAGAACAGGCAGATGGACCGAAATACACTGCTGAGGGGAGCAGCGGGTGAGGCAGGAGAGGTCTTCTGCACCATGTGGGAAGCTCCTCATTCGGGCATCAAACTCGCACCGCCACAGCTCCACAGTGCTGCTGCTTAATCCCGTTGTGCCACCAGGGAGGCCTTTGTAGTGATATTTGTACACCATGTTCACAGCAGCATTATTCACAATTGCCAAAAATTGGAAGCAACAACTCAAGTGCCCATTGGTGAATGAATGTAGAATAAGCAAGACGTGGCATATATGTACAATAGATCATAATTCAACCTGAAAAAGGAAGAAAATTCAGACACATGCTACCAGAGGAGTGAAACTTGATGACATTACGCTTAGTGAAATGAGCTGGTCACAAAAAGTCAAAACAGTTATGATTCTTCTTATGTAAGGTATACAGAGAAGTCAAATTCAAAGCAACAGAAAACATTAGGTATTTGCCAAGGGCTAAGAAGAGAGAAATGGGGAGCTCTTGGTTAATGGCCATAGACTTTCAGTTTTGCAAAAAAAGTTCTGGAGGTTGGTTGGTATACCTAAAAATGTTTAAGATGGTAAATTTTATGCTAGCTAATTTTTACCACAACTTTAAAAAGAAAGCAAGCATTGGATATAATGTCCCTCTTTAGGAGGAACATCATCTGTGAAATAGTCTTGCTTAAAAAATCAACTAAGTTAAATCTGATCAAGCCCAGACTAACTACTAATTTACTGAAAATGCAAGGATGATGGAACATGTTAAACAAAGTCACATGGAAGGAATCAGCAACATCCAGCCTGTGGGAAATTCTACAAAAAGAATAACCAAATTTCTTCAATAAATAAATTATGGAGGAAAAAAGTAGAACTGGGAGGAAAACATAGATCGAAAGAGTCTCATAAGACACAGAAACAAATTGCAATATGTGAAATTATTTGGATCTTGATTCAAATAAGCCATAAAATTAGTATGATGTAATCAGTACTATTTATAATATTCAGGAATCCAGTGTTTACTTTTTAATCCTTATCTTTAGGAGGTATAACTAAAATATTTATGGATACAATTATATTGTATCTAAATTTGCTTTAAAATAATTTGGGTGGGGAATATGAGGATATTAATGAAATGGGATTGTGGGTTTATAATTATTGAAGCTGGTTCATAAGACCCCTTATACTTTCTGTCTTTGAGATTTTCTTTTTATTATTATGAACATTCTATTCCACAAAGAGCCCTCTCCTCTTCCACCACTACCCCCTAAATAATTTAGTATAGGGGTTAGGCATTGTCTGCAAACACTTTCCTTCTCTCTCTGCCCTGCACGTGGCCTACTGGTTGGGGCAGGAGGTAGAGGCAGGCTGCCCATTTCTGAATTGCTGTAGCCTCTTCACACAGTCAGATCATTTGTGTGGCAGGGCTCACATGCCGGGTCTTTCCTGATGTCCATCCATGTATTCTTCATGTGAGTGTTTAGATGGCATTCTCTGCTGCACAGATCTCTGGCATGGAGACATCAGTTGGGCTCAAGCTTGTGCTCACCCACACACATTCCTCACCACAGCAACTAGGGGTTGTTCCTGTCTGGAGCAGAGCAACTTTGGGTGGGATGACTAAAGATAGTTTAAGTCCAGTCATCCACTGAACTGTCTTCAAAACCCACAGGAAATCCTTGTGTTCTTTTTATGCCAGATGGAAGAAACACAGGCTGCCCACCCCAAGTGGCACACCCACTCTTGGTCATCTCTCCAACCTCTCTTTCTACATCTGGATAATATCAGATAATACTTACAGGCAAAAGATAGCTGAGTCTAGATTTAGGGTTGGAGCTAACCCACCCACACTTTACAATCAATTTTCCTGGAGTCATTTTCCTTTATTTATTGAATGAATGAAGGCTAAAGAGCTCCATGTGAAATGCAACCAAACTGAGCCTGCAATTATGTTCTGTTAACCCAAATATTCCAAACAGGGAGAGTTTACATTTCATGTGGTATATGGAATTGTCAACTAAAATACATTTGTTCATTTTTTAATGGCATAAATAAAATAGAGACATAAAATAAAACAAGAGTTTATACCGTTACAAAAGCAACTCATAAATTTTTGTTGGCAATTGATATACAAGCCAAGGTTAGACTATATTTTAGTATTTAAGGTATTATTTGCAAGAAAGAATTAACGTGAATTACATCTTGTAGGTAAAGAAGATGAAACTTTATTGTTTCAGTTATTTCAAAGCCTATTTTTAAATATAATTTATTTATTTATATATATTTACATCATTGTTCATTTTTGTACAATGTTTGCTTTCTCCTCTCAGGTGTAGTCCCCATAGAATTCCCAACACCAATTCACCAATGCACCATTGCCATAGTTCCTTGTTCAAAGCCTATGTTTTTTAATATGAGCATTATGATTCTGAAGGCCACTTGCATTTATATATATATATTTCCTGACATAATAAAGAGGTGGAGCTAGAGGTAGAAAGAAAAGCAATACAACATTGTATTGCCTAAATCTTGATAACTTGACACGGCACTGTGAAGCAAGCAACAGTTGAAAAGCAAACATACACTTTGGACTTGACTTCTCATGCTGCTGGGTCTTCATCCTTCATAAGCCCAAATTAGTGCCCTAGAGGGTGAGAGAAAGTATGGAGAGAGACCCAGCCAGCCCCGTCATGCTTTGCAAGGCCCACCTACAGGAGTGAACACTACTATAGTACTTAGTACACAGACTAGCCATCCCAGCTGAGAACAGCCCAAATTACTGACCAATAAGTAACGTAGCACAATGGAACAAGGTTAGCTTGTTCAATAAATGATGCTGGGAAAACTGGACTGCTACAATCAAAAAAATGAAGCTAGACTACTACCTCACACCATGCACAAAAACCAACTCAAAATGGATAAAAGACCTGGACGTAAGACCTGAAACCATAAAATTTATAGAAGAAAATATAGGCAAAACTCTACACAACATACATCTCAGCAAAATCTTTAAAGACACATCCCAAAAAGCGAAGGAAGTCAAGGAAAAGATAAACAGATGGGACTACATCAAACTAAAAAGCTTCTGTACAGCAAGAGACAATAATCAAAAACAAACAGACACCCTACTAATTGGGAGAAAATCTTTGCACACAATACAACTGATAAAGGACTGACAACTAAAATCTACAAGGAGCTCATACAACTCAACAAAAACAAAGTCAACAATCCAGCCACAAAATGGGCAGAAGAGCTAAAAAAGACACTTCTCCGAAGAAGAAAAGCAAATGGCCAACAGCTATATGAAAAAATGTTCAACATCACTTATAATCAGGGAAATGCAAATCAAAACCACAATGAGATACCACCTCATACCAGTGAGAATGGCGCACATTAAAAAAACAGGCAACAACAAATGCTGGCGAGGATTTGGAGAAAAAGGAACTCTTCTACACTGCTGGTGGGAATGCAAACTGGTCCAACCACTACGGAAAGCTGTATGGCATTTCCTCAAACTGATAAACTTGGAGCTTCCATACGACTCAGCAATACCACTTTTGGGAATCTACCCACAGGACACAAAAACACTAATACAAAAGGATACATGCACCCATATGTTTATTGCAGCACTATTTACAATAGCGAAGGTATGAAAACAACCCAGATGCCCAAAAACAGATGACTGGATCAAGAAGATGTGGCACATATACACAGTGGAATACTATTCAGCATTCAAAAAAGATAAACACATGCAATTCGCAGCAACATGGATGGAACTAGAAGGGCTCGTGCTCAGCAAAATGAGCCAAAAGGAAAAAGAAAAATATCGAATGGTCTCACTTATAACAGGAATATAGGGGAACCAAATACAAGAGCGACAATCAGCGAGAAGGGGGAGGATTGGGGCCCAGAACGGAGGAGGGGGAGCACAAGGGACTGTAGTGACGGTTCACGGGTGAATTGGTGGTGGGAAACCCATGGAGAATATACAGTAATGTAAAAGACACAAATAAAAATAACAATTAAAAATAAAACACACTGATAAACACTGAGTTTATGAGTTTGAACCCAATAAATATTTTCTGCAAGAAGCACTAGTAAAAAAAAAAAATAAGTTACGGAGCTAATAAATAGCTGTTTTAAGCCACTAGATGTTGAGGCATTTTATTACATCTGCAGGAATGAAATGGTCTTTCCAATTTTGACTTGGGAAAAATTGTAGAAGTCATAGAATCACAGAAGAAACAACTGAGAACTCTGCCATCTGTTATGGTAGTCACTAGACACATGGCTATTGAGTAGTTGGAATTTGGCTTACCTGAATTAAGATATGTTATAAATGTAAAACACACACTAGATTTTGAAGACTTCACATTAGAAAAACAATGTAAAACATGTCATTAATTTTTTAAAAAGTGATTAAATGTTGAAATGATATTTTAGATATTGTGGGGTACATAAAGTATATTTTATTAATTTTTTCAAATATTTTCTAGATTTTGCAAGAAAATGTAAAATACTGCTACTAGAAAATTAGCAGAGCAAAAGCAAACAGCTCTTGGTGAATGCATATTATTAGAATGGCTTATAAGAATTCCCAAAAATCAAAATTCAGCACCTGTGGCCTGAGGCTGAGGCTTTTTGGGAGATATTCTTTCTTTCTTTTTTTTTGAAGGTTTATTTATTTAAGCATACAAGCTGGGGTGCAGGCCAGAGGCGTGGGCCGGAGAGAGGGTTCACCAGAGACAGAGTGGGGAGGACAGGCAGATCGATGGAAATACACTGCTGAGGGGAGCACCAGGCAAGGCAGAAGAGGTCTGCTGCGCCAGCAGGAGAGGTCTGCTGCGCCATGTGGGAATCTCCCTGGCTGGGTGTCGAACTTGCGTTGCCGCTGCTGACAGTCCCACAGTGCAGCGCTTAACCGCTGTGCCACCAGCGAGGTCCGGGAGATATTATTTCATCTCCAAATATGCATGGTTTTTCTCACATGCATGGGGGCAGAAAGACAGAGGTCCAGTCTTCTCAACAGTCATTTTCATCCTTATATAATACTCCCCAGAAGGTTCAGAATCTTAGAAATTTTATATTTGCTGATTAAATATATTGGCACCCTTTGTCTATCATATACCATACCACTCTGACAGCCACACAATAGGCTAATTATTGAAATGACACAATTAGTTAACACAAGTACTGGGGAAGCCAAAGTCATCACTATGATTAATGTTTTGTGTGACCATAAGCCAGAACCCTCAAAAAATCTAAAAGCAGAGCATTATTAGTAGTAGTTTAATGAAGGATGAAAGATCCTTTCTTCTAAAAGTTTGCAGAATGAGATGGAACTCATTGATTCAGACTAACAACTATGACAGAACAAACCATTCAGAGACAAAAAAACAAATGTGTTAATTAAAGAAATGGAATAAATAAAAAATGGTGCAAGAGTTTTTGGTGTGGTTGAGTGACGAATGACTTGTAAATGGCAAGTCCAGACAAGACAGGTTTTGGTGGGGGTTGGAGTTGGATGGGAAATCATGGTCACAGGTCAGTTTATTGGGGAAAACTTTGAGAAAAGTTTGATTTTAATATTATTCAAACATTGGCAGAAGGGAGGGTTTGAGTTATGTTTGAGGAGGTGTGCCTTGGGAAAGAATTCAAAGGACATAGAGACAGGATCTTGCTAGAGGGGAGACACCCAAACATGATCTACATTATTCAACATGGTAGTGAAAGAGTGAATCAGGGACCCATAATGAGACAGGTGGGATCAGTGGTGGAAGTTTTTGAAAGATTAGCCAAGTGAGTCTTTCAGAAATGCACAAAAATGTTTCCTCAGATATTGGTTGAGGTTGTGGCCCAAATGCAAAGTGACTTGAGGTCATTCCAAAGGGAACTAGCAGTTGAAGCCCTGGTGAGGACAAGGCAAAAGGAGTGAGCTCATTAACTTGGACAGCAAGCGGGGTAGGAGAGGCTTATATCTCTTCATTTTCTTTAAGACTGCTTTGGGAGCAGCATGGCTTTCTCTTTTGCATTCCCATTCAAGGGACAGCAGAAGAAAGATTTTTAGCTTCAGTGGAAGAATATGCCAGACAAGGAAAAATTAGTGACGCCTATGAATATGAGACAAAACAAGTTTGATCAAAGAGCTCTACATTTCAGTTCCCAGGAATTCTTTCTGAAGAGGAAAAATTTCCTTTTTCATGCTATATTTGTTCATGATCCTTTAGTTTATAATATTAAGACAAGAATATTTGTTAGATCCAAATTCACAATAATACTATGACCTCATTGTACCCAAGAGCCAAGAATCTCATGTTATATAGGTTTCAAATCTTTTTTGCTCTAGTGGCAGGAAGTCAGCTCCCTCCTTCTTGAATTGCATGTCCCACTGCCTTTCCCATCCACTGGGCAGCATCTCTGTTTCTCTCTGCTCACACAGACCTTGGCCTTTCTTTAAACCAGCCGCTTCCCTCCACGTAGGCTCACAAACTGAGTGTGAGCCACCAAAGAGGAGAGATGTTCCCTTGTCACAGAATGAGGAGGGAGGAGGTTGGAAGTGGAGATTTCCAAGCAGGAGTTAAAAGTAAACATGTAAGCCCACATAATTCTTAAAATAAATGGTACGGCAAAAACAGCTGTGTGTTCACCAAATGCTGTCTCCTTTTCCTCCCAGCAAAGAGTTAAGTCTAATTTCTTAGTTTTTCTTACAGCCAGCAGAGGTGATATGCCTGAGTTCTGGGAATGGAAAGTGAGTAGGAGTGATGGGTGTCACTTCCTGTTCTGGCCCTTGAAAATTCTCAGAAACACCTCCATGTTCTCTCCATTTCTTCCCTTCATGGATGACCAGATGCAGAAGCTCCAGGGAAGGACTGTGAGGCCATAGGGGGACAAAGAGCCAGTAGGTAGACAGCGCCTGAGTTCTGAGTGACCGTGTCCAACATCTCTTCCTCCCACCAACTCACAGTAAACTGTGATGAAAGAGAGAAGGAAGCCTTTACTGTGTTGGATCACTGAGATGTAGTGGGTTGTTTGTTAAAGAAAGTTAACAAATACATGTGGACGTTAGAGAGTGGTTTCGTCTGCAGTATAGATATGCCAGTGTGCACGTTGAGATCGTACACCTGTGTCTGCCTGACATCCAGTCATTGGTGCAAGTGTGGACAGGTTATATGGCCTTCTGCTCAGTAAAAGCTTTGGAAACGAGCCTCTATGAAGGGGTTTTGCCAGAAGGTACAAGGATGGGATGAAAGGCCCACCAATCAGAGCCTTTTTCTTCGAATTCATGATGCAGTGAAAACAAACAAACAAAAAACCCCCAGGATTTCTTGCTGGAAACTTTGAAGATATGAGTAAAAACTGGAGGACTTAGCATCTAAGATGGTGGGAATTTGGGAAAGGATTGGGTGCCCTTAGCATATAGTATGTGCATAGAACACAGCAGTCTCCACTGAACGTTGATGAGTAATGACAGAATCTCACGAAGACCTCACTGCTGAGGGGAGAAGCAGGAAGACAGGAGAGGTCTGCTGTGTTATGTAGGTTAGCTCTCTGGCCAGGAATCGAACTCAGCCACAGTGGCTGGTGATAGCTTGATAGCACTGAGACTTTAACCACTGTGCCATCAGGGAGGCCCTAAAATTTTTAATTGTTTAATTCCACAGAATATATATAAAGGTAATCTTAAAAAATGAGACCCTAGCAAATAAAGCTAAAATCCACTTTGACAAAACAAATGAACAAAACCAAAACCAAAAAAAACTGGCCACCTATGGAGGGCTCTGACCATGGAGTCTAAGTTATGGGACCAGAAATGATGAAAGAAAATAAAGATTCTTAAAAATCAGGCAAAAATGTAAAATAATATCTAAAAAAATATTCTATGCCTAGACAATTCAATTAAGAAAGAATACTCTCAGAAATGGTGCTGGGACAAGGGTGCTGGGTGCTGGCTGTCCACATACAAAAGAATGAAGTTGGATGCCTTCCTTAAATTGGACACTAAAATTAACTCCAAAGATAGCAGAGACCTAAAATGAAGAATAAAACTGTAAAACTCTTAGAAGAAAACTTAGGAATACGTCTTGGGTGACTTGGGTTAGGCAAAATCTTCTGAGATATAACATTAAAAGCTTAACAACAAAAGAAAAAACAGATAAATTGGACTTACCAATATTAAAAAGTTCCATGATCCAAAGTACACCATCAAGAAAGTGAAGAGATATTGTACCCAGTGGCAAAAAATATTTGCAAATTATTGCTCATAGAAGAAGTGTGTCTCTAGACATATTACAACTCAATAATAAAATAAAAATTTAAATGGGCAGAAATGTTGAATTCTCAGGGCCTCCCAGGTGGTGCAACGAGTTAAGTGTCAGCACTATGAAGCTATCCAGAGCCACTGCAGCACGAGTTTGATCCCTGGCCAGAGATCTAACCCACATGGCACAGCAGACCTCTCCTCCCTTGCCCACTGCTCCCCTCATCAGTGTATTTCTGTCAATCTGCCTGTTCTGCTCCCCACTCTGTCTCTGGTGAGTCCTCTCACCTCCACACACCTCTGGCCTACACCCCAGCTCTTGTATGCATAAATAAATAAATCTTTAAAAAATAATTCTGAATTCTCTAGAGAAATTTCTCCAGAGAAAATATACAAATGGCCAAAAAACAATGAAAACTCAGTAGTCATTAGAGAAATATAAGTATAAACTATGAGATACCATTTACGAGGCTATTAAGACCTGGTACAATCTGGCTGTAGCCACCACTAGTGCCTGAATTTATTTCAGTTTATGGCTGGCAGGAGGAAGAGAAGAGACAAATGGCCCAATTTCTCCCTCATTCTACCACTGCCGTCCCCACCATGGCCCTTCAACTCCCTGCCTCCCTCATTAAGAATTAGGCAATTACTGAAATACTGTAAACTAACTGGGGATTTTCTTTTTCTTCCTATTTAAATTAAATTCTGGCTTTGTAGTTTGTAGCTCTATTTACCATATTCACCTGCTTTCCCTGATAGTCTGCCCTAGCCCCAGCCCATACCCAGGGGAAAATAACAGGGGACAAGAAGAGGAGGAAGGGACAGAAATTGGTTTAATACCTTCTCTACACATACCAGGAAGATGATGCTGGGGTCCCTTTGGGTGACAATGAATGAATTTTGAAGAGATCAGCTTGAATTTACCCCACCAACCCAGGTGAAGTGAAACACACCAAAGAGTAAAATTTATATGGAACAAATTTACAAACATCAGGCCGTTACTCCTGATGGTGTGAGGTAACATGTTTAGCTCTAACTCCAGGTTTGATTTGTTTTTCTCTTCTGCTTGTCAGAACAAATAGAACCTTTACCGTTTGAGAGTGGGCAGCTCAGGAGGCTCTGAGGAAAGTGGGAGGGAGGGTGCTCTCATCCCTCTGTGCTTCCATGACTCTTCATTTATTTTTCTATTACTGCACCCAGTCTGCAAATATATATTGGGCTCCCAGTATGTGCTAGGCAACTGGAAATACAGTCATGAAATGACTGAGCAGGTCCCTGACCTCAGAATCCCTAGAAGTCTAGTGGGAGAACTCTTCAACTGAATCGTGGTGCCTCAGAAGACCCACGGAGTCCACACCACACACCCACAGGGCTTCCCAGACTCCGAAGGTGCTCAACAAAGTTTGTGGAACAAATGAAACAGGTCTATAGAGGCAAGCTATTTCATGGGCTCAGGTATCTGAAAGCTTTTAGTGAAAATCTACCCTAAAGAAACCTGAAACTGCTCACTATCTCAGAAATAGGACACAAATTTCCCAACAATGATCTTCTCCATGACTTTTGAACCTCCAACCACCAATTGCCTTCAGAGCTATAAATGAGTGAATGATTATAGGAATCAGTAATTTAAAGGCAGCTAAAATTTCTGGGTCAGAGATACTAGGAAGAGAAAGCAAAATGGTTGTTCAAAAGATCTTTGAAGATTCCTGGAGGTTGAAGTTTGCGACTGCTGTGAAGTTTATTTTAAACCAGTCATTGCATGAGCGTTTAAGATTTTTTAATTGAATGCAGACAAAAGGGGGGCCAAGGAACAGATGGGAATCCTCTAGGTCCTTTCAGCCTTGCCTGTATATCATCTGCATCACTGTAAACAATAAAGGACACAAAAACAAACACGCGGGAATAGATGTGTAAATACCCTGCACACAGGCACATGTTCACACGTGCACAGTCACTGATGAGTAGGAGGATGATTGTTATCTTTTAATTTCAACAAGTGAGCTCTTGAAAAGAGAAAAGTAGTTCCCAACTTACATGGAATATACACTTGACTATTTCATGAATTACAATGAAGTGTACTTCATGCATAATTATGTAATCCTACTGGGCTTTTGTTAATCAGATGTATTCACCTATACGCTTATAAATTATCTCCTGGATGTTGATTTTACACAAATGAAATGGAACCTCCCTATTTTGGAGCATAGTTTATGTGATATAATAAACAGTTCCTTTCATCTGTAGAGAAAGAATGTGGAGAAGTCAAATGTTGATGTCCTTTCCAAGAGAAAGACAGTTTGAATTCAACAGGAAAAGCAATTAGAAAACATATGTAAGTTTGGCCTCCTTGGTGGTGCAACGGTTAAGTCTCAGCACTATGAGGCTATCCAGAGCCACTGCAGCATGAGTTCCATCCCTGGCCAGGAAGCTTCCCACATGGCACAGCAGACCTCTCCTGTCTCGCCTGCGGCTCCCCTCAGCAGTGTACTTCAGTAGATCCGCCTGTTCTGCTCCCTGCTGTCTCTGGTGAATCCACTTACCACCCCACACCTCTGGCCTGCACCCTAGTTCTTGTATGCATAAAATAAATAAATCTTAAAAAAACAATAAAGACTCTCATATCACCCAGAGTAAAAAAAAAAAAAAAAAAAAAAAAAAAAAAAAAAAAAAAAAAAAGAGGAAAACATATGTAAGAATCCATCCACATAACTCAAGGCACAATTCAATGAGCTGTACCCACCACCGGCAGTATACAGCATCAGGAATCACTTCACCTGCAAGAAGGTCAACCTTGGTGGTCACGCAAGAATGTGGCTTTCAATTCTGCAACCCAGGGTCTATGAGATCACAGAATGAGTTAGAAGGAATCCTATAGAGTCTCTCATTTCATAAGCAAAGGAACTGAGGCCCACAGTGGTTGTGACACAAACATGAGGTCCAGTAACACCTTTAATTGAACCAAATAGATTGCTTACCTTTCCAGAGCTACTGCTCCCCATCTGTCTTGCTTTCTCTCTGGGGGGCTGACCTGTATGGGCTGCATATTAAAATGTGGTCCCCAGACCAGCAGCATTATCTGGGAAATAAAAATGCAAATCTTTAGATTCCACCTTAGACCTATTGAATCAGAAACTTTGGGGTGAGGTCTAGCAATCTGTGTTTCACTGAACTTCCTAACCACTGGATGACAAGGAACAGTTTGGCCAATGGGGTAACCTGGCAGGCATTCCCTGACAGGAGTAGGAGGGAGTTGAGGGTGTTTTTCTGTAGGATTGTGTAGGAGCAGCTGCAGCATTGCACTAAAAGTCCCTGCACCTCTCAGGCAGCCTCTGAGCCACATGACTCATTTCTTCTGGAGCCAGTCACTGCTCCCTCCCTTCACCCTGCAGGTCTAGGGTGGATGGTAACAGTACTCATTATTCAGTCCAGACCACTGCTCTAATCCCTGTGCTTCCCATATGTAACACCCACATCTTTGTAAAGGATTCCTTTATTCAACCTTCCTCTACTTCATCTTATTTAAATGCACCACTGAACACACTTGGGGTACATCTTGATAGAAAGTTACTTGTCTGGGTGGAAGGTAAGGAGCTTGGCACAGCTTGACAGGACTTTTCTAATATGGGATAAGGCTCTATCTGCCCTTTTTCTACCCTAATATAGGAATGGTCTGGGATAGTTCCAAATACCAGATTCACAGTAAAAGCTAAATGATACTAAACATGACCATGATGTCTGTTGTGTAATTTTCAAGACCAAGATTATTTCTCCCCAGAGATTACCTATCTTGACTTTTTTTCATCCTCTTCTCTCTCATCAAACATGTAGTAGAAGATTTGGTTTGGTTTGACTCAGAGCTGGCCTGCCTTTATCTGCTGATACATCTCCTAAACTCTTTACTCATAGACTTTTCTTTTTTATTAAAAAAAAAAAATTCATCCTGCCCTTCTTGTTTTTGTGGACTTTTTTTTTTGGTGGTAAAATACACATAACATAAAACATATCAGTTTATAACCATTTTTAAGTTCAGCACAATATTAAGTACAGTTGTGCAATCAACACCATCTATCTACACAGTACTCACGATTTTGCAAAACTGAAACTCTGGACCCATCAAACAATAACTTCCCATGCCCACTGTCCAGCCCCAACAATCACCATTCTACTTTATATACCTATGAATCTGACTAGGAGTACATCACATATGTAGACTCATACAGCATTTGCTTATTTCACTTAGTGTAATGCCTTCACAATTCATCCATCATGTAGCATGAGTCAAGATTACCTCTCTCTTTTAAGCTGAATAATATTCCATTGTGTGGATATGCCACACCTGGTCTATCCACTCATTCACCAGTGGACACTTGGGTTGCCTCCTCCTTAAGATTATTGTGAATAATTCTGCCATGAACATGGGCATACAAATATCTCTTCAATTCCCTGCTTTTAATGCCTCTGACCATCCCCAGAGGTAGAATTGCTGACCACATGGTAATTCTATGTTTAATTTTTACTTTCCATCATCTTGCTTTCTATAGTGATTTCATCACCATTTCATATTCCCACGAAGAGTGCACAATTTCTCTAAATCCCCTCCAGCGTGTTTTGTTGGATAGTAGCTATCTAAATGGGTACAATGTGGGATTTTTAAAAGCCATTTCCTCCACCTAGCGTGCCCCCTACATGTTGATCAAATATCTTGTGCGGCTGAAATTAATCTCCTCCTTCTTTGCATTATCTTAACACTTTGTACATTTATTTTTCCACCTTCTCTCAGTTTTTTGATAGTTTTTATTGTGTTTTGTTTTTTTTAATCTGTTTCCTCAATTTGGATGCAGGTTCCTTGAGGACAGATGTCTTGGATTGTTCACGTTTATATGCCCCGATGTGCTTAACTCTCACCTCCTGGGGCAGCTGCATTAGAAGCAACACAGGAGGATGGAAAGATTCAAAGTCCAAGTAGTGAAAGTCCTAGAGGGGCTTACATCTAAAAGGTGCAGCCCCAATCCTTGGGCAGGCTCATATTTATTTAGAACCAGGCCAGCGAATATGGGCAAGTATATGGAGGAAGGTACGTGAATGGGGATATGTTATGGGGGATGCATCATCGTCAGGTGCAACTAGGGTGGAGTGATCAGGGGCGGTTGCTTGGGGGCACCATAGTTCTCTCTAATCAAAGCATACTATCTCTAGTACCTATTCTTATTTTTTTCAATGATTTATTTATTTATGCACACAAGAGCTAGGGTGTAGGCCAGAGGTGTAGGAGGTTTCAGTCAATCTGCTCCCCACTCTGTCTCTGGTGAATCCTCTAGTCCCTATTCTTACCTAACTTTCTGCCAATCTTTACAAGTAAGGTATTCTAGCTGATCTTGCTAATCTGGCCACAATATCTGCCTACTGTTTTCAGCAGATACTAGTTTCCTAGTATGTTCTTTATACCAGGACTTTTGCCCTGGTGAGAGGATCCCTGCCTGACAGTATGTTTTAGCTTTACTAGCAGGACCTCTGAGCACCAAGACAATAGCCCTGAGAAAGAGGGCTCAGGATCCCACACTAACCAAGGCTTTGCCCATTGTTGGCTCTGAAATCCCAGATGGCTTGGTATGTCAGAGGTCATTCAGATAGTGGCAAAACCAAACCAGACCCTGGTTTCCTAATCTCCACCAAATACTCTGTTAATGAGGGACAGTGGAGTTGCATAAAAAACAATCGTGTTGTCTTTAGGATTGAATCTTGCCTCCTGACATTAACTGCTACCACCTGATTTCATACTAAACACAGTCACAATAATAAATCCTAACATTGTGCTTTCAAATACACAGTTTGTGTTGTGATCCATGAGGACCAATGAGCGAATTTTTGACAATCAGCTTTAAAATGATGTGCTACATGCCAGCTGAGCTGTGCTGCCCTTTAGACCATATCCAGGTGGATATCAAGACCTTGTAGTTCGTGCTCATGTTTTCTGTCATGCTGCCATGTTTTAATGGGCTCTCTCTCCTCTGAGGGGTTGATGTCCATTCCTGACAAAATGTCAATGCCTTCACAGAAAATCTAGAAAGTAAGGTACAGGGTAGGAAGAAATCTGACATGATATTCTGAAGTCTTTGTGAGGCTGTAAGAGACTGGCCCAAGCATCTTCCATGCATCTGCTCATTTTTCTCCAATCTGGGGGAAGGAATCATCAACTGTTTTGTCCTCATGTCAACTCTTCGGTTTCAGTCTCAGAAGACCCCTAGAGATAATGATTTAGGCCCCTGATCAAGTAAACAATATCTTGCTGACAAGACAGCCCTAAGCTTCAACGACCACTCAGACATCAGGAAAGCAGCTCTTCTTATCACTTTAGGGAAGAGGCCTCCCTTTGGGCACTGAAGCACCAAGTAGGAAGTGGTGAGAACACAGGATAGAGGCCATTTCCTTCCTCAGTCTCTTTGATTTCTTCTTTAGAGAATTTCCAGAGGGAAGTAAATAGAGATGGGAGAGGCCACATGACTCCCTTCAAAGGTCTTCCCAGGGAACTTGTCACTCTTAGGAGAACTTGAGTTAGTCCTGATGACACTTCCATAAATCCTTTAAATAAGACTGTGATAGTGGCCCTCATCCATTTTCTCCCTTAGTCATGTTGAAAGACCTGGATGGAAAGGCCATATGCATTAACAGCCCAAACCTCTCTCCTCTGTGTCCTTCACATTGTGAGCCAATGAATCACTAGCTATTGTTTTTGGAGACACATCTTGATCCCCAGGGTGGGTGCTGCTGTCCTCTCTGTCACCAGAACTCCTGTCAGGACTTGTCCCAGTGGAAACACTGCTCATTTCATCTGTGTCTTTCACAGGTTTATCTGTGATTGGTTTTCTTCCAGGACTGTGATACCTTTTTCATGAAAAATTCCAGATGTTCCCTTGCTAGGCACACTTCCCTTTTGTTACCAGGCTCCTTCCTAGTGAAGTGTAATGTCTTCAGTCAATTTCAAGTACCATGGGTCATGGAGTCCTCTGTCAAGACTGCTCTCTCACCATAGTTGGCACTCACGCTTATTTCTGTAGACTTAACCCCAATCCAAAAGAAAAACATGGGACAGTTGCTGTCATTTGATTTGAAAATATACTGATTGAGGGTCAATTCTAACTTAAATCCGAATTCAACTTCCGTATTTCCTTCAGCTCCATGCCTATACATGACAGGATCATCTTACCATGATGCAGCAGGAGGAGCAGGGAAGCATTTATGGTGCAGGGTTAAGGGCAAAGTCTTCAGAGTCCTACAGCCTGGGTAAGCTGCCTGTCTCCACCAAGATTCTCATGTGTCTTGTGCGACCTTGGGGAAGTTACTTGACCTCTTTAAATGTCAATTAGTTTATCTGCAAAGTGGAGATAATATCTGTCTAATCTCCAAGTTAATTCATGTAAAACATTCAGTCTACTATCAGACACCAAGTAATGAGAAGATACTGGATTTGTCTGGATTGTGGTCACTAGTGACCTAAGGAGTACAGCTTTCATAATATGATGTGGACATAAGAGGTCATTTCCAGAGTCTTCTCCTATAGACAGCTTTGATCATTGGAGCATCAAGCAGGACCCCCAGGTTTATTCTCAACTCCATGATTCTTTGTTCTTTTTTTTTAAGATCTATTAATTTATGTGTACAAGCTGGGGTGCAGGCCAGAGGTACGGGGTGATGTGAGGGTTCACCAGAGACACAGTGTGGAGCACAACAGGCAGATGGAGCAAAATACACTGCTGAGGGGAGCAGCGGGTGAGGCAGGAGAGGTCCGCCACACCATATTGGGCATCGAACTGGCGGCACAGTCGGCGACAGCTCCACAGTGCTGCCCCCAACCCATTGCGCCACCAGGGAAGGCCCTGTTCTTTTTTTTTTCTTTTTTTCCTTAGTGCTTCTGTTGCTCAGACCTACCCTTGTCCAAAGGTTCAATGTCTTCCACCCTGGCTCTCCACGCCGCTGCTGCCTCCTCCTCCTCCTCCATCTCCATCTCTACCTCCTTTTTTTCATGCAGAATCTCATTAGTGAAATTAGACAAATGGGGAAGTTGTTCCAAGAGGTGAATGCATTCAGGACCTTTAGAGTTTGTCCAAACCCCAATGCTGGATACTGGGAGCACCACTTTGAGCCAGGCAGACATGGTCTCTAACTTCAAAGAACTTAGAGTTTGGATTAGAAGACAATATGATGCTTTAGCTGCACCAGCTTCTGCTTCAGTGTTTTGGATAGTTAAAGGCCCTCCCTCAGGGCTTTGCACTGCTGCTTTGCCACTTGGAATAATCTATTTCCAGATAGCTTCATGACTTGTTTCCCCAATTCCTTTGAGTCAACGATAAACTGTTCTGTTATTAGCATGCCTTTCTTGCCCACTTGATCAAAAATGGTCTTCCCACTCTTACTTCCCTCTGCTTTCCCTGTTGCATCTTTCTTTATAGGATTTATTAACACATGCCACATTATATAGCTGTTTTTCTGTTTGCTGTCATCTCTTTCCTCTCTATTACTTTCTAAAATGTCAGTTCCAGAAAATAGAGGTGTTGCCTATTTTGTTCAACTACTATATCCCCAGTACCTTAGACATCATGGACGCTAACTAAATATTTACCGATGAATGAACACAAATGTTAAACATGTGTTATAGGTTAAGTGAACTAAATGTGAAATTGGCACATTATAGGAGCCCATGTGAGGAGTGCTTATCTCAGATATGGGGTCAGAGGCAGGGTCGTGAAGAAAGATAGAAGGAATCACATGTGCAAAGACGGATGGGGGGAGGGCGGGTGAAAGCGTGTGGAGCACTCAAGTGTGGACGGTCTCTAGGCAGTTGGTCACAGAGGGGCAGCGATGAGGCAGGAGGGACTGGCTCCTGCAGGGCCAGAGACACAGACTTCTGTGCTGGTGTTCTTCTGCCACAGCACACTCTTGGCAGTTGAAACAGAGTTAACAATCAAGCGATTACCGGAAGTGCTGGGGTTAGAGTAGAAGCACATGTCTAGGTGGAATAGAGTGAATCAAGAGAATGGTTAGGAGCCTAACCTTGCATTAAACTAAGTTAATAATTCCATTTATTTTTTAAAAAATGTTATTTTAATTCAGGAACATTTATTATATTCTAGGCACTATGTAGTCATAGAGGTGATTAACAGAGGGGTATCACCTTCTCCTCACCCTTGTACAGTGGGTGTCCAGTGAGGACAGAAGAAAAAAAAACAACAACTAGAAAACAGACAGGGAAACCAAATGACCCCGAGTTGTAATAAGGTCTGAAGGGAATATGTAACAAGCAAGACTGAGGGTGCCCACCTGCAGCAAAATGGCATAACCCTATCAGATGCTGACTTAACTGATGATAACTAAGTGTGTAGTGAGTTGGGCTTCCCATCTCTGTTTGTGGTGCTGATAACAGTTACCTAGAAAGCCCTCAGGGACAACCTGACCAAAGAATCATTATCTGGGGGACATCCATTTCATCTAAACCTCTCCTCACTGTCACTGAATCAACTAAGTGCCTCCCTGCGTATCTCTAGGCCCTTCACCTGGCAGCTCTGCGCACCTGCTTTTTCACGTTACCTTTCTATTCCTTTGCTTTCAATTCACTTAGGACAGTAGGTACAAACGTACCATCTTCTCAGACTGTGCAACACATGGTAGAGGCTTCTCCAAAATGAGGGCAAGCCCCTCTCTGGAGTTGAATTCTCTCTCGAAGGCCCAACATCTCTGACACCATTTTAAAATCATCTCACAATCCCCACAGGGCCCACTTTACAGTGGAAAAGGGATAACTGGACCCTTTCTGAGGCTGTCAGACTTGAGACCCCCAATACAAACCTGGCCCCTGGCCATGTGCTGTCAGGCAGATTAAGCTCCCCTCAGAATCTGCCTGTGCCTGGAACTTGCTCCCTCCCCCACATTGCACATAGGTCTCTTCTGCCACAGAAACAATCTCTGCAATCTTCCTTTCTTCCTTGGAATCTCTTCTGTAAGAAGGGTTATTTCCTTCTCACTCCACCCTGTCTAACTATGTTCCTCCCACATATTCCCTCAAATACAACTGCCTTGTGGCTGATATAGAGTGAATTGTCTGCTGTTAGCCCTTGGGTTCCTCTGCATACCTGTGGGCAGACGGATCAGTAAGCTTCCAGAGGTCAAGAACTATCTGTTTATTTACACAGTTATTATTACACGATAAATGTGTGAATAATGCAAATGAGAAAACACATACACATACCCAACACAGCACCTGTCCCAAAGAAGGGACAACAGAAAGCAGCTATCAGTGTTAAAACACAGATTGTTTCACATTCTGAATTCTCTGTATTGACATTTTTGGAGAAGTAATGGGGGAATATGGCAGGAGGGCCCTAGGGCACATCCTCTGCCCCAGCCACGTGTCTCCCCCTCCACAGGCAGTCACTGTTGTCTATGGGGCTCATTCTTCCAGAGGTTTTGTGAAGAGGTTCTTAAAAAGCAAGGCATTTATGATGAACACATCACTATAATCCGGCTTTAAATTACATGTAGAAACAACTGTCTTTCCTTCCGTCCTGATTCCAGCCAATCCCTGTCTTCACCCAACATTCCCACTGAATTATTCCAATGGAAAAAGAAAGTGAATCAAAGTAACAAAAAGGGTTTGAAGGAAAGTAAACTCCGCACTGTGGACAAAGTCACATGGAATTTTACTTAGGAGGCTGGGCCTTCGGATTGTTCGAGCTCTGTGCCTGGGGTAAATTTCTTTATAATGCAAGTGTTCATTTTCACTAAGGAAATTAGTAATTAGTGAAAAGGCATATGGAATTATGATGTTTGATAGGATAATTAGATATTTTAAAATATTTATTGACAAAATAAATATACTAATGCTAGACTACCAGCAGAAATGTATACATATTACTTATATGTAACAGTTATATAAATGCAAGAATTGTTATCTAAATATTTCTAAATGTGCCTTTTAAATAATTTATATAACATTTATATACAAAAATACATAGATGCTACAATTTATAATACTTAATTTGCTCTAATTTTATTTTCTGTTGTTCACCTCACATGTATTTTAATGTTATTCATACTCTGGCAAAAGGAGAAAGGGAGGGAACTCTTTCACTAATATAAACACATTCAGCAAATGAAATCCATTCCATTCTTGTCCATATGTTCATTTCCTGAGAGCACACAGAGCCCCTGGTAAAGTGATGATTCTCTGTCTTATCTGGATGTTATGTTCAACTAGGGATCTTTAAGAAAAAAATGGATGCTTAGGTCCCAACTGCAGAGATTCTGATCTTCAGTGTGGCCGTATTTCAGGTTTTTACAAGATTCCCAAGTAATTCTAATGTGCATCCAAGGTTAAAAACCTCTGACTTAAAAAAACAAACAGGAATGAGCCCCACTAAGAATTCACCAAAATAAGCATTTAGGAAAGCATCTTTATAAGCTACAATCAATCCTATTCAAATCAAGAAAAAAATGTATTTTGGCAGATCAAGAATGAAAATACTTTAAAACCTAGTAGTTTATTAGAAATATTAAAGATCCTTGCCACTCAGTTCCTGGCTGCGATTTTACATACATCAGCCCTAATCTCATCTCTGAAAGACACACAGAGGGATGTCCATTTGAAAGAGGAGACTCAGAGAAGTTGAGCTTTTTGCCCAAACCACATAGCCAGCAATCAAAGGGGCTGGGGGCTTCAACATAGCTCTGATGCCAAAGCCTCCACTTATCTGCTAACTCACATCACTTCCATTTAAAAATAAAGATGTGACAGTTGTGCAGAACAATGCAGAGAGCGATCTCACTTCTGTGAAAACAAACACATTCCTGAGCGCAGGCACGGACAAAGCAGCAAGGGGATGTTCAGCAACTGCTCACCCCCTTCCAAGGAGGGTTATTAAGTGTATTTCTAAGTATTTCTATTTGGATTTCTTTACAATAAAGGTGAGTTCTATTTCTAATTTATATTTTATGGAGGCTAATCCTGAGGGCAGGCAGCGTCAGGACTGGCAGTTAAGGGCAAAACCTCTTGAGATGGGCCAAAGAGGTGGCAAGTTCATTCTCTCTGACTTTGCAGCCCAAAACCTTTGTCCCCTTCTCTGTCAACCAGGGACAATAATAGAACCTATTTTGTGAGGATCCTCACAAAAGGATCATTTCCTATATTACATCTATATTTCCTATAATCAAAGTCATCATAGAATCTATGTAGTTCTTTACAATGAAACATCTTGAAATTTCTTCCTTGTTTAAACCTAGCAAACAACAATTGGTGACTTCTGTTTTTGTGAATGGGGGACCGAGGTCCAGATGCTACTTCCGTGGCTGCTTCCAAGATTCCGAATTCCTTCTGTTGCTCCAGCCCTGTTCTGCCTCTAGACTCCCTGGAGATTCTCAATTTCCCAAGAAGTAGCATTGGACAACAATTAGATCATTTTAAAATCTTGCTTTTTATTTTCACCATTAAGACAATTAAAAAAAATCAAAATTAGTCAAAACAAAAACAGCAACCATATGTGCCCAGAGAAGTCTGTGGCGTAACTAAAGGTAAACAGCCTCAGTTTGCATATTCTAACAGCAGTTTGCTTCACTGGCTTTTTCAAATCTGCAGGGTGCCAAGCCCCAGGTTTTATCAAATCTCTATCTACAACCCTCCTCATCATATCCCCGGGTTGTATCAGCTAGCTACATTCTTGCTTTTAGAACGAGCAAGGCTGCAGGTTGTTTTATCCTCCCTGGTATCCATGAGGGGATGGATTGCAAGGCACAGACACTTTAAAATTACTAGGGTCAACATGGGCCTGACATAGGACTAAGGGAAGAGTTCCTGCTTTTGAACCCTGTTTAAAACCCTCCACTTCGCAAAAAAAAAAAAAAAAATTCAACATGGAGCTAGTACTTCTGACTGATTATAAAATAATGAACACCCACTTCCTGGAGGAAGGGGCCTGTAAGTTAAAGGGGAAGGAGAGAATGATCTCTCTGCAGGAAGCAGGGAGATGCTCCTTCCCTCCACGGCCTTTCATATGAACACGTAGCCCTGGAGACTGGTTCAGTCTGAGTTAATTAGCAGTGACTCTGTAGGAGAAAGTTCCTGAGCAGGATACCGAGGTGGAAGGAGAGGCCGCCAGAGCGCACGTACAGACTGAACTGTCCTGCTGGGCCCTGACGACAAATGGGTTGCAGGGGTCTAGATTAAAAGTCCTGGTATTTAAGAGAAGAGAACAGACACGTTCAAGAAAACACACGTGCTTTCCCTCTCACACACACAGAGGATGGGAACACAAAACAAATGCCCTGAGAGAACATGCAGGCCAGATCCGTTAATGATAGGAAGTGCAGTGAAAAAGAACTACCTCTCAAGAGTAAGATTAGGAAATGCTGAAAAATTAGCAATCCATTATTAGCATTTAAGTCATTTGAGACAGTTGTGAAATACAAGGGGGCAGTCCATCTTCTTGTAAAGGAAATAACCGGTTAGAGGAGAAAGTAATAAAGGCAAGGAAGATGAAATGTTCACAAACATGCGAAACTGTTTATCAGAGAGTGTGTGAGGAGAAGATCCATGAGCCAAAGAGGTCAAGGCCTCAGAGCAGGATCCTGGGATGAAACAAGAAAGAACGAAACAAGAATTAGAATTAGGGGAAATGAGGGGTGAGGGGCGGTCATTAACTCTTAGGGAAAAACTGTAGTCCCTACAACTAGTCCCTACAGCTATTTCATCTTTCGCCACAAAATTGAGGTAGCTTCTAGGAGTACCCCTGGAGATGAGGAATTCTGAGACTTACAAAGATTAAGTAATATGATCAACTTACACCATCATTCAAGGAGGTAGAGACGGGATTTCACTTCAGTTCTGCCTGACACCAAAGCCCCTCACTCCATCCTACTCACCATGCTATCACTGCAGGTGGGGAAAATCCATGGGACACCTGGGGGGAAACAGCCTAAGAAAGTTGAGAGCAACATGAAAGTACCAACTCAGTCTGACCAACCCTCCCAAGACTTGACCTCTTAAGAGGGACTGGCTGGTGCTCGAGCCACGCGTGTTCTACGTGACATAGTCCTTGAGTAGGATATTTTAATATTTTGGCATATTATCTTTCTGGGTGTGGTGCACTATTGTTACAGGTCGCACACCCAGAAACAAACATTGTATGAAGGTTGCTGCTTACCTGGAAACTCCAGGCACTGGCATTTTAACTGCAAGAGTCAGAGGGTCCACCCTGGGCAGGTATCTTGCTATAATAATAGCTGGCAACTGTCCGTAACCCAGGACTTTATGAAGATAACAAAAGGAAGTATTGAGACTGACTGCTTGAACCCATGCAATGAAATAAGTCCAATCCAGTTACTTCCAGTTGACAGAATTTTATGCAACAAATCTTACAGCATGCAGATAGGCATTTTGGCATAAACTCCCAAATTCTTTTTACTAAGAGGTAGTTTAGACAGGATGGCTGACATCGTCCCTGCTCTATCTGGTCTGAATTCCTCTACTTCTTGGGTTTCGAAGTTCTGGTGATTTGTTCTAAGCATATTGATTGTGTCATATGCCTCAAGTAAGATCTATATCTGAATATTGGGATTTGTTCAAATTTCACTTCATGCACCAAATATTTAGAAATGGAATTCCTAAGATTTGTTGTTAAAGGAGAAAAACATTGCTTATGACTTCTACTTTGCAAAGGGCTTTTCTAGGTTTTTGAGGACCTGCAAGTATGAAATCCCAGTGTTCTGGCCAGCGGTATTTGAATTCTGCCCATTTTGTGTGGTTTGAAAGGAAGAGATTCAGCTTCTTTTGACAGGAAGAGTGGCTTGCTTATTTGGGTGTCTCCTCCAACCAAAACCAGATGAAGGACACTTCTTGGGTAGTCCTACTGCAAACCCTTTGGGGTATAGCAGCTCAGAAGTGTTACTATGAAATATTTCATTCTCAACATTGTGTGGAAAGCACTATATGTTACTAAAGGTTCATATAGGTCTAGATTCTTAAAAGGAAATTATTAAGGTTTTGATGACAGGGGAACTAAATTTAGTGTCTTTTAATTTAATTAAAATATGGATACCTTTTATATGCTAGGTGGTAAGGTAAGAGCCTCAAACACCTACTTTCAGGTTATCTCCGTGAGGTGTGTGTTCTATGTCCATTGTACAGATGAGGAAACATCATACATTCCTAGGAATTAGCTGGCTTATACAAGGTCCAGGTCACACAGCCATAAGGTCCATATCTAGGATATTTTTTGGTATGGGAAAAAATAATTTAGCATATATAATAAATTTATCATAAAATATATCATAAATTTATGATAAAATTTATCACTCTCCCATTAAAAATGTACAGTACAAAAGTATTTACATATTGTGATCTCTACAACTTTTTCATCTTGCAAAACTGAAAATTTCCATCTCCTCCTCTCCCTCCCTGCCCCTCACCCCCTCTGAGAACCACCACTCTACTCTCTGCTTCTTTGAGTTGGACTGCGTTATATACCGCATGTAAATAGAATCACATAGCACTTGCCTTTTCCTTTCTGGTTTATTTCACTTAGTATAACGTCTTCAAGGTTCAGCCATGTGTGGGAGGTGTCAGAATTTCCTTAATATTCCATTGTATGTAACACCACCTTTTCTTGAGAGGTCTAGCATTTTGTGTTTTTTTTTTAAGATTTATTTTATTTATTTATGCATATAAGAACTGGGGTATACCCCAGAGGTGTGGGGTGTGAGAGGATTTACCAGAGACAGAGTGGGGAGCAGAACAGGTGGATCTAGTGGAATACACTGCTGAGGGGAGCAGCGGGTGAGACAGGAGAGATCTGCTGCGCCTTAGGGGTTAGCTCCCTGGCTAGGGATCAAACTCATGCTGCAGTAACTGGTGACAGCTTGATAGTGCCGAGACTTAAACCCTTGTGCCACCAGCTAGGCCCCAAGAGGTCTAGGATTTTAAACTAAGTTTGTGAGCCTCCAAAGCCTCTGCTCTTTTCTTGTGTATAAACCCTACGACCTAATCAGTGCTTTGAATTAAAGAGAAATATAAACTTCACAGTATTTGTAAAATGAAAGTGAAATGAGATTGTCCTGGTTTCTTAGAATTCCAGGCTTAGAGATGGAGGGACGGGTTCTGACAAAGATTTTCACTCACTTACACATTTCCAAGAGCAGAGCTCATCTTTCTCATCAGACAGCGCCCAGCTCCCCACTCTTCCATCCACTTTGCATCATCCATCACTGCCTCCCACCACCTCCTACCTCAGGACACACCCTGGCCTTTCCCCTTCTCTAAGTCACGTACCAAGGACTCCAGGACATCTCCAGCTGAATATAAATAGCCCTGAGACCTCAAACTCCCCGCCCTTCCTTACCCAGTCTTCCCTATTGCCCAACTTCTCTGTCCCCATGGGTTGTGCCAGTGTCCTGTTGCTACTGCAAGTCTGAAGCCTCAGTAATCTTTGCCGCCTCTCTAGCTTTCATCACTCACTGTCAGCTGCCAAGGACAACAGCTTCCTTCTCTACAGCCTGTGTCACATCAGCCCATATCTTGCCCTTCAACAAAGTTCCATCCAAATCCCTTGACCAGGTCCCCAATGGCTTTGCAACGGCATCATTCATTATATTCGTCCCAACACACTTCACCGCTTCACTCTCATCTCTTAACCTCTCCCCAGTGAGAGGTCTGAGCTATCTATATCCATTTCTTCCACTTGGCCATGTTATTTCACTACACTGGGATTCTCCATAATCATCTAATCAAATCCAACTAACACTATGCTGTTCAGTGTTAATCCATTCCCTCCCTCTTCACCTACACCCTCATAGGTTGGTGCTGTCTGATTAATCCATGCACTTCACATTCACTTGCAACCTGTGGACATTCACCTAAACCAGCTCTAGACTGGGTCTCCTTTCCTTTCCACTGCCCAGTGAATCCTTCCTCTCCTTTTCCCTCCTCCTCTTTGGATTGCAATTTACAACCCAGATGAATTCCACTGGGCTGTCTCTTTTGTCACGTCTGAACTTTCTCAGATTTAAATATTTTTAACCTGCTTCTTCAGAAATATTTGTGTAAACTGTATATGGATTTCTCTTTCTTTTTACCCAAGTTCCTTTGAGAATGAACTGGCTCTATACTTTCTATTCCCAAATGGCTCTCTCACCCTCACAGCAAATATTACAGCATAAATGAATTATACCACAATTAATCAGGGAAAAGGGCTTCAAGATAACATAAGTGCTGTTTTTCTAGCCGAGATGAGTTTAGTGGGATCAGAATTGTAGGAAATGGGACTGTCTGATGAGCTCCTGAGCAGGGTATAGCATCTCTGAGCAAAATAAGCCCTGATAGAGACCCCGGATTAGTTTGAGGGATATAGTGTCTAATGTTTAGGTTTGGCACTCAAGTACAGGGATAGGCTTTTTGTGGAAGGTCCCTTGGTTCCCTGAGAAAGTCCTCCTCTTCAGCATGATGCCAAGAGGGTATCCCCTCCCAGCTCAGGATACATGGAAGGACCACGGTAAGGCGATGGTACATGCAGGACATCACCAGGGAATACCAAGACTTTGGACTTGAGGGGTGAGTCTCAGCTCATTGGAGGCAAACGAGCACCACAGAACAGACACAACCTGCTCTGGTCCCCACTCCGTGATAGGCACAACAAGATATTAAATAAGGGAGCTTAATGCAGAGTCTAGACAAAAGAAGAAGAGAAAAGGGAAGATCTTGAATGGATTGAGGATTCCCCAACCAACAGTTTCAGCTGGAAGTACTGAGTTACCGGATCCAGTAAGTTCTAGTCTTCATCACCGCAGGAAACGGGACTGTGAGCTGAGTTGACTTCATTACACAGTTTGTGGAATCCTCTCCTCTATGCAAATAGTCTAGAAATGTATGACTTGTGAATCAGGTCCTCTGGGATTGACCGGGGCTTTGGAAGTGACCTAGATGGAGCCTGTCACTCCAGTGGCAAGGAGCAGGGATGTGGCAGCTGGGGGTTTTCTATCCCCAGAGCCAGTGCTTTCCATCACCCTTCACTCTCCGCTCAGCTTTGAATGCAGGAGGCCCCATACCAAAGATAACAAGGAAAGATGAATTAAGTTTAATATAACAGCATGGGTTTAAATGAAAGGCCCAATAATTCCAGACACCATTGCCTGTATGTATTGGGAATGTGAACATGACATGGGATGTGGAGAACAGGGAGAAATTTTTTTTTTTTTTTGAACATCAAAATGAAGGTGGGGCTGGAGCAGTAGGAAAGCAAAGGCAGCTTCCTATCCTTGCCAGTTCGGGCCCAGACAACCTTTGGTCAGAGGTGGGGGTCCTGGAGCCACCGTCCTGACAGGCATGAAGGACAAGGTGCTACCTGGGCATTTCTGGAGCTAGAGGTTAAATTTCAGCCATAGCTCACTCCACCGTCATTTGCTTTGCCTTTTACAGGAAGGGTGCTTTCAAAACATTTATACTTGTGTTCACAATTATCTCATACTTTTTCATAGACAAAGAGAAGAAATAAACCCAACTGGTTCTTAACTTGTTTGAATACAGTCCTGTTCCAACTCCTTCTCTGCTTTTAAGGCAAGAATAGAACGTCTTAGTGTTGAATTAATAAGTCAATGATCATTATTCTGCAATGATTAAGGTTTCATCTTCTATATATTCATGCTTCATTCCCCCATAGAATCAACCACATATAGCACAGAAGCAGAGAAATGTGCTAAAAAGCTTATTATGAATAATTTTGCAAGGTTATTATGAGTACATTTATTTCAAGCGATAATTGAAAGTAGGTGCCTCTTTCTACAGTATCTAGATAAGCACTGTGGTGATGAAGAAGCACTTGTTGAATGAAGTGTCTCAGTGATTATAGTCAAGTGTCTCTATCCATTTCACTGGATGGAATAATTGCAGCTTATTAAGTTAATCTATCTGTCACTTATATCCAGTACATTACTGCTTTTACATAATAAGGCAACAACTTTTAAGTTCTTGGACCCAGTTTACCCAGATTGCTTCTTGCTGACCTTTGGGGGGTGGGGAGCAAGCAGGGATGGTAACAGAGATCCTTAGAGCCACTGACTGGGGGGTGATAAGGTGCTTGTGTTTCTGCCCACAACAGCCAAATCCTACATCCTCAGGGCCTGGGAACTCGACAGGTCCATGCTCTCTTGTGTCCTGGACACGTGCATGAGGCTGAAGATGAGGCGGAAAGGTGGAGGCTGATGGTGCGTATTGTATATAGACCCCCAGAGGATGTGCCATTTACACAGAGGACAGCAGCATCACGTCCTTAGCTTGCATGTTAAAGGCCAGCTAGTTATTCTCTAAGATTATTTTGCGCAAAGGAAAGTCAAAAGTAACAGTAATAACAAGAGCTTTGTGAATGTCGTGGGTGTGCTTAGCACATATACATTCATAAATGCCATCTTATTCAAAGCACCATAGCGGGGAGGTGTGATGGGCCTCTGCTATACAGTGAATATTTGTGCCCCTCCCAAACTCACATGTCAAAATCTAATCTCCAAAGTGATAAGATTAGGAGATGGGCCTTTGGGAGGTGATTAGCGCACAAGTGGGAATAATGTCCTTATGAAAGAGACATCAGCGTGTTCTCTTCCCCCTCTACCATGTAAGGACACAGAGAGAAAGGACTGTCTATGAGCCAGGAAGTGGGTCTCACCAGGCGATGAATCTCTGGTGCCTTGATCTTGGACTTCCTCATTTATAGAACTTGAGAAATAAATTTTTGTTGTTTCTAAGCCACCCAGTCTATCGTAATTTGTTATAGAAGTCCAAAAAGACAAAACAAGCTCCTTTTACAGATAAGAGGTCTTTGTGTGTGGTATATGAGAATACAAGTGGGGAGCTGGCTCCTGAAGTATATGCACTTGCTTTATTTTCTGTGCAATACTAACATAATAGTATGTGCCGTGTGCTCTTCTAAATTCTTGACTCACGCTAACTTGTTCACTCCTCATAACATCCTTGTGCCTGGTCACTGGCTCAAGCAGGTGGAGCTAGGACTATGGGTGCTTCGCAGCTGGTACAAGTCTGTGAACACCACTATGCTGTGCTGCTTTTCTACAAATAAGTAATGCAAGGTCAAACCCAGCACCTCACTCCACAACTCTGTAACCCTCGTCACCTTGGTAACCATGTAATTATTGGTTTACTCCTTCATCACTCCACACACAAAGACTAGCTCTGTAATACCATCATTTCCAAGACCCAATACTCTATCCAGCACATCACACATCCTTAAAAACCAACGGTTGACAACAAGGATCGGTTCTATTCACCTGTGATGTGTGTAGAACACAGCTAACAACACAGCTTTATAATCAATCTTTTGTTTGAAATTGATATGTGCTAAGTGTAAGAGACATTTCTAAAGTCTGAAATAGTCTAAACTGGTTTTGCAAAAGAGCAACTTGATCCATCATCTATTAAAAATGTACTATTTCCTAGGCTGTATGCTAAGCATTTGATATACATTTTCTCATTTAATTCTTGCAATGACTCTATGAAGTAGGTGCCACTTAGACTCTTTCATTTTTTATTTTCCCACTTCAGATGCACTGGCACAACATTGAGTTAATCATAATCTTGATTCAGGCACACTCTCACTGTTCAAGGCATGGCCCTCTGTCATTCATCTTTCATTCATCTATTCATATTTTAAATAACAAAATTAACTTATTTAACTTATTAACTAATTAACTTATTAACTAATTAACTTATTTAAAATAACAAAATTAACTTGCCAATGAACTTTCATCCAATTCAAGAAAAAGAACATGGACAGTAACACTGGTCAACAGTGAGATCATAACTGACTTAAAAAGTCCCTAATCTGTAGTATCTTGGTGTGCTGAACATGAATATAAACCTGAAAATTTTTTACTAGCTCTTGTTTTGAAGATATTTCATATAATTCATTTTACATGTTTCACCATGTAAATTTATCCAGTAGGACTGCAACGACATCCTAAATCAGCCTAGAATGATGTAATGTTGCATTGCATTGCACAATACCATCATGCACACATCATCCAGAGTTGATTGCCTCATTTTCTGATGCAATGCAATACTACTGCCAGGCGGCCGCTGAAGTAAGCTGATGTCAGCAGTGCACTATATAAAGCCCTGTCGGAAAAGTTGAGCGCTGAAAATATTTCAGACTTTGTGCGAGACAGTTGAAGCTACTGTTCCATAGAACTGTTATTATTTTATCCATTTAGGCACAATAAAGAACAGTAATGCCTCGAAAGTGTGTTAATAGCATGGACAATTTCTGCTATATTTGTGGGGAAGTAACATTTGTCAACCAGAAGAAAAGTATCACTTCTCAAGTGAAGAAGGCTTATCATCTTTACCTTGGATGCAAGGTTGATGACCAAGACAAGCCTTGGGCCCTGCATATATGCTGTGCTACATGTATAACACAGCTTTCACAGTGGTTAAATGGCAAAAGACCATCAATGCCATTTGCAGTCCCCATGGTGTGGAGAGAGCCAAGCAACCACATAAAAGACTGTTACTTTTGCTTGGCTCCTCCTCTTTCTGGCGGAATAACGAAGCAAAAGAAGTCAAGAATAGTCTACCCAAACATTCCATCTGCATTGAGATGACCGGTTCAACAACTTGTTGCAGGGTGATGTGAAACAAGTCTGGAATGCTCTTCACCTAGTTCCTACAAACTTACTTGGGAATGTTAGGGCAGAAAACTACAAGGAACTAGTAGAAGACATGCTGATGCAGTATCAGAAACTTGGCTGCAATATGTCTCTAAAGATTCACTTCCTTCATTCCCATCTGGATTTCTTCCCTGAAAACTGTGGTATGGTTAGTGATGAACATGGTGAAAGTTTTTATCAAGATATCGCATCAATGGAACAAAGATACCAGGGAAAATGGTCCACTACAGTGCTGGCTGACTACTGCTGGACACTCCCCAGAGTACTCCTGAAAAGCTGTCCAAGAGACAAGCGAAGAAATCTAAGAAGTAGTCTATGACTTGATTTTTTACAGGTGTTAACTGTAGGCCTATTACTGTTGGCATGCTTTTCATGACGTAAACATCAATTTATTGCAGATTACAAAAAAACTAGACCCAAAATTAGAATTTGACTGTCATATTTGCATTGAGCACATACAAATTAATAGGAAATGACTAATTTTATTTCAGTGATATGACTTTTGTAAAAATTTGTTGGCCAGTGTAATTTATATCCAACTATGCACTCCCCACCTCCCATTCTCTAACACTCTCCAAATTATACTACTCTCCAGAGTTATGCGTTTCTCCTATATTTTTTTCCTACTGTATGCATAAATATTTGATTGCTTACTTTTCATTATTTTGAGACTTTATAAAAAGGGTGGCACACTATGTTCCCTGATATTCTTTAGAGTCATCCTTGTTGTCACAAGTAACTGCAGTTCATTCATTTTCTCTGCTGTGTAATTTTCCCATATGTTCTCCTGTTTATGGGTGTTTTGCTTGCTTTCTAGTTGTTATTATGAAGGACTGTTTTTCTTGGGCATGATGCTGATTCTACAGAGGGAGAATCTGAAGCACAGAGAAATAGCTTGCTCAAGATTTCCCAGTCAATAAGTGGCAGAACCCGGATTTGAATCAAGATCTCTGCATCTCTAATCCGAAAGGATACATGCACCCGTATGTTCATTGCGGCACTATTCACAATAGCAAAGGTATGGAAGCAACCTAGATGTCCAAAAATAGATGATTGGATCCAGAAGATGTGGTACATATACACAATGGAGTACTATTCAGCATGGAAAGAAGATAAACACTTGCAATTTGCAGCGACATGGATGGAATTAGAGGGAATCATACTCAGTGAAATAAGCCAGAAAGAAAAAGAAAAATATCGAATGGTTTCACTTATAACAGGACTATAGGGAGGCCGGGTGGGAGAGAGACACTCAGCGGTGGGGGTGGGGGTGGGGG
>PVIJ01013741.1:0-43814 GCA_004024925.1 Scalopus aquaticus | reverse complement strand
CCCCCCCCCCCCCACCGACCTCTCCGCTCTCTGGATGCCTCAGCTCTGTGGTCAGCTTTCAAGGGTTGTTTTTAACATTTGTCTTTTTCTCACCCTTTGTTTGGTTTCTCTATATTCCACATATATCTAAGTGTATCATTGCAGACTTTTTCTCTCATACCGATATCCCTCCAGTGATTTAGTTGTGTACATTGTGCCATTGAAATCTGTTCAGATTTGACCATATCTCTGCTCCCCACTGTTATTAATCTGACACAGGACATCATGATCCTTCTTTCTCTAAGATCCTTCTTTTTTTGCGATGGCCTCCTTCTGGTTTTTACTTTTTATAATATTCTTAACTCAACAGCCAGTATGATGCTATTAAATATAAGACAGATTACATTGCTCCAGCTCCAAACCTTCCATAGCTAGTCCTTATAATGACCATCTGACCTCTCACATTCTCCACTCCTACATGCCATTCCTCCTCTGACTCATCTTCTACTTCCTTTCCTCTGCTGCCTAACATAGCCCTCTTTGCTGTGCTTCAAAATCACTAGGCATGTTCCCTTCTCAGGATTTCCCTACTTGCTCTTGTCTTTGTCTGAAATATTCTTTCCCCAGATATCTGCATGTCCAGCCTTCTCAGTTCATGTCTGAGCAAAATGCAGCCTCACTTCCCCTACCTCACTTGGTACTGTGTCTCTTATGTGCTTTATTTTTTTTTCTCCTCCGCACCATATTACGTATTACTTAAAATAGTAGGTATATTTTATAGTCATGAGAGCAGGGATTTTGATCTGTTTTGATCCTGGAGGCATCTCTAGCATTTAGACAGTCCCAGGCACTGTGGAGCACTAAACAAATAATTGTTGAATGAGTAAATGTCATTTTTCTTTCTTCCTTATGCAGACATTTACTGAGGATCCATTATGTGCTCTGTAATACAATGTCCTTTTTCGTTCTGAAACTCACAGAAGGGGAGACATAGTCATTACACTGATTATGATAAAGTACTCTTGCACTTCAATAAGATTCTGCATAGAATATTATAAGATGGTTCATAGTAAAAGAACATCTCAATCGAATATCTTGGGAAATCCAGAGAGAGCGAGATGTTAAGGATTATTAGATTGATTTTGACATGATGAAAGGTATTTAGGAGTGGGAGTGTTACAATGACAAGTACAAGGGCACAGCACCAGGAAATGTATTTGTGTATGGGAGCCACAAGCACTTTGTGGTTCCCTTTAGAGTAAAGCTGCAGAAGGAAGTGGTGAAAGGTGGAGCTACAGAAGCAAACAGAAGACTGGGCTTTGTGTGCAGTGTTAAGAAACTTGGATTTTATTTTCCAAGTTGAAAAGTTGTAAGCAGGGAGATAGTGGTATTAGATTTATATTTTAATTTGGTTGCTGTTCATTATATGAAGCTAGTTTTAGACATCTTGAAGAAAATACGAGCTAAGCTAGTGATCAAAAAGCTGGAGAAGAGGAGTTGGATACTATAGAGGTGCTAAAACAGTCTGACACTGATGATTATTTGTATGTGAGGATCTAGAAGAAGGAAACATCCACGTATTGAGCTTGGGTGTCTATGGATGGTGATACCACAAAACTGAGATTAAAATAGTGGAAATGAGCCTCATTTTATTTTGCTGTCATTGGGCTATAGGTTCATGGAATAATGATGTTTGTTTGTTTTCTTATTTGTCTTTGAAATGACTGTAAGGGAAATAGGTGTTTATGATCAGTGAACAGTTGCTACATGAATCTGAAATTTAGGAGCCAGGTCCACTGTGAAAGGTAAGAAATGAGAATGAGTAGAGAGAGATTGAAGACATTTGAGTCTGGAGGAGATCACCTAAACAGTATGTGCAAAGTGGTGAGTCACAGATGGGATTATGGGATAGGTGGAGAAATAGGACCTAAGAGAGATAAGAGAAGCACCTGAGAAAAAAGGTGTCAGTGAAGCAAGAGTCTACCAAAGGTCAGTAGGAGGTGGTGATCAACTGATTAAGTGACACTGGGAGATACAATACAATACAATAAGATAAGAATTAAAATTTTACTGGAGTTGGCATTAAAGGTTTCTGGGTAATACTTATTTGTTATTTTAATAACAATTGAGAATGCTAGGACCTGTGCAGCTCCCTTTAATAAAATAATAAACAGGATGCACATGATCTAGGCCCTTGTAGATCTCATCAACTGGGAGAGCAGTTTTGAGTGGAAGGGTATAAAGAGTTAAAGAGTTTTTAAATGTGTAATAAGAAATGCTGCCACAGGCTAGTGCAAGTAGCTTCTCCTTTCGTGGATACATTGCCTTGAATATGCTGTGCTAGGAATGCTCTTCCTAGCTCTGCCCTTTTAACTGGTGAATGGCTGCTTGTCCTTCATTTCTCAGATTGAATGCCACTTCCTTAGAGAATCCTCTTCTGAACCTTAGACCAGATCCGGCTCCCCTCTTAGGTGCTCCTCACACCTGTCCAAAATTTTCCCTCATAGCATTAGTCATAGCTTATGAGTATATATTTATTTGTACTATTTATTGTTTTAAAGATTTAATTATTTATGCATACAAGAACTGGGGTGTAGGCCACAGGTGTGGGGTGGTAAGAGGATTCACCAGAGAGAAAGTGGGGAGCAGAACAGTTTGATCTATTGAAGTACACTGCTGAGGGGAGGAGCAGGCGAAGAAGGAGAGGTCTGCTGCACCATGTGGGAAGCTCCCTGGCCGGTGATCAAACTCATGCTGCAGTGGCTGCGGATAGCTTCATAGGCTGAGACTTACCCCGCTGCGCCACCAGGGAGGCCCTTTGTACAATTTATTAATGTCTATTTACACCTTAGACTGCAAGCTCTTTAAGGGCAGGAGCCATGTCAGATTTTACCAGTGAACTAAGAAATATTTGTTGAGTGAACGAACGAATGAATGAATGTCTTCTGGTGAGAGACAGCTGATCTGGTTGTTTCAGTAAAGCGGTGCTACAGTCAGTTAAGGGAGATTGAGAGGTGAATTAAGAAAAGCAGTGAGAAGAGTATTCACTTAAGAAGCTTGATTAAAAACGGAAACTTGAGGACAGTTGTTAGCTAGAAGACATGTGGAATTAAAGAAAAGATTTCTTAGGATAAGCAGATACGTGGGCCATTGACAGGCTCCATGGTACACAGTTACGAGGGGAGGTGGTAAAGATGAATGTGAAGGAGAGAAAAACTGGCATTTGAAGAGCTCTATGAACATGGAACATGGGCCCAGGGAAATATGGTAAAGCAGAAGGGAGAAGTTTGCATGCTTTGTTTTGTTTTTCCTAAAAATTCTCATGTTTTTCCCTTATCAAGAGAAAGATGACCACGATATTTATCAAGTTATGTAATGGTTAGCGCCTCAGGAATTTTGTTACTTTGTTTTTGTTTTTTGGTTTTTTAGAAAATATACCTAAAGCCAGCTGGCTTCCTATTCTAAATTGAAATGATTGCTTTCCAGTTTTTCTCTGAGATTTCTTATATACCATTTTTGTATGTGTTCACATTGTCCTTTCTTGACTTTCATATTCAGTTACTGGTATGCTTTATTAAGTCATGGTCCCGGTAAAGGTGCAGAGAAGTCTTAGCATCTCTAGAACTATTTTATTTTTGCCCCATGTTTATTTTAGAGTTGTTCAGCACTCTATGTTCCTAATATTTTTATCATATCTTTAAAGGTTTTTCCATATACTCTCACTTTTGAAAAATCACTGTTATAGAGAATTAGTATAGTGAACTAAGTAATGAACTGAGCATAACTCGTGTAATATTTTTAAGCCTCCTTCGTAACAATTACTTCTAGTTAAATCTTCCAGATCCCAAAAGCCATTGAAGTAAATACATACTTAAAAAGGTATTTTTTAGCGTAAACAAAGTTTATTATTCTGTGTAGAGTAAAATATTTGTTGGTGATAGTAATATATCTGTTCATTTGGTTATCATTTCTTACTTGAAGAATAAAAGAGCTTTTATTTCTTTGGTGAATCTGGACGTGAATATTTATGAACAAATGTGTGCTGATTTAATTATAAAATGGGTTGGTTATTTGGCAGATCATTTATTGTTATTCATCCAATTTATGATTAAGTAGAATGTGTATGAAAGTTAAAAAAACTGAATTCTAGTTCTAATTTTAGATACCGTTTTGGCATTTTATTTTTAAAAATGTGAATACTTTAAGGAGGGTAGGAGTGTGTGTGTGTGTGTGTGTGTGTGTGTGTGTATGCATATATGTGTGTGTGTGTATATGTTTTTGATTGTTCTCTTATTACAAATACTGAATATCATAGACTCAAAAATGGTCCATGATATCATTTTTGTCCCCTACAATGTGGAGTTAATATCAAATTTATTAAATAAATACCTAGTATATTATGAACATTTCATATCATTACCTTTTTGAGGTAACATTGAATTACAAAACTGTATGTGATCCAGAGGCATATATCATGACTTTTAAGTATAGAGAAGTGTAAGCAAAAATTACTATTTAAATATTCAAATCATTAAATATCACTATATTTATTTATTATAGATTAAGAAATTCTATGAATAATAACAAATCTAATATCATTTGTGATTTGTGAGTAGTCAATTTAATCTAATGGGTTAGGAATTAACTTGCATGTTGTAATTTAGCTATCTCTTATGTATAAACAGAATCTTAATTTTAAATTAGAACAAGTTGGATGATTAGGTTTTTTTTTTTAAGCAAAGTTAAGTGGTAAGCATTTTGAAGCTATAGTAAAAAATAAAAGCAACTTCAGGGAGAAATAAAATGGGTTTTATGAGTGTTTAAAGTCCCTATATTTTATTAATAAAAATGCCATTGTCACATTGTCAGAGTGTGACCTTTAATGATATTCTCATGGAACTCTTTGAGCATATCAAATTTACTATCCCCTGGGTTTTAAGAGTTCAAAATTACAGCTTGCTCAGCAAATGTGAAAAATAATGTTTCTTGGTGTACATTAATTTGCACTGTTATGTCATTTTTTGTTAATATTGAATATAAAATGTTCATATATAGTCAAGTTATAGTCAAATTAAAATTAAAGGAAGCACTGAGTACTTGACAGCTGGTGAACTATGAAACCACTTTTTCATAATTAAGTCACTGCCATTATGTGTATAAAATATTCATATTGATCTAGAGATCCATATAGTCCTGCATTGTATAAGATTACTATGGTGTATTAATCCAGAGCTTAGAATTTTATCACTTCCTATACAGAAATATTATTGGGCCACCAATATATTATTTGCCTGTTATGTTGAGAATATTATTTTAGAAATAGGAAAGGACCACTAAAAGAGAATAGTTGTCACTATTTAGATGAAATAATAAATGTGCCACATACAGATTTTACAATCAAAAAAAGCCATATTTTAAACAGATATGAAATGACAGAAAATTGTATGTGAAATTTTGAGGCAAATGAGCTGTCAGTGACAAATTTAGCTTATTAGACCAAGTTTCCTGTGAGAAAAAGTTTTGATGTTTTGAAGGAAGACTGTGAATTGACCCAGAGAGCAGTCAAACAAGCAGAAAGACTTAGATGTGCCTTGTGCAAGGAAAACAGACATGTTTGACTAGTGCAAAGGTTGTGCTGTCAACAAAGAAGACCCTTGATCCTCGGTTTTATCTTAATATTTTTAAGAAGAGGCTTCTTAAAATAATAAAGAAACATATATGAATCAAAATCCTGTCTCTGTTCACTCAAGCAGATTATTTTCTGCGCTCTGGTTATGAATAAGAATGCTAATCTCATTGTGTGGTTATGAGGCTTAAAGGTGCTAATCTATGTACAATACTTAGCACATAATGGGCTCTAAACAAATATTAGTCTTTTTCCCTTTAAGGGTCTGATACAACACTATGCTATGTTACCGGGGAATTTAATCCTCATCGCCATTTTAAGATTAAATACACTACACAAAAGTTGAATGTACAATGAAGTCACCTTTATTTGGAGTACTCAGAGTTGTCTTTGAACATGTTTTCTGCTATTGCTCAGGTGGTTTGTGAAGGATCAGAAATAGTTCAGGAGCCCAGTAGGGCCTTTGACCTACCTTACTCCTTAACACCATCTACTGTGCCAAATGGATGTGGTCATGGGATCCTGGAGAAACTGTTACAACATAGAGGTTCTAAGCTAGGGGCTGATTTACCAAGAAGCTAAAGAGCTTAAGCTTCAGAGGCTTCTCAAGTTACATAATCTTCTTCATAAAACCTGATCTACTCTGACTGGACTGTCTGGTTAAAGAAAAAGATTTCAATATAATTTTAAAAGAATAAAGTGGTCACTCCAAGTGAAAGGAAATTTCACTTGTATTGACCAAATAATGATCTGTCAGTAATCCTTTTCCACAGATGCTCATATGCTTTGATCACAAGCTAGCCCTTGCTATCTAGGAAAGTGTTCTCTTATCCACCATCAGCCTAAGAACTACCCATGTGAAGAAGTAAGAAAAGGGACAACTAGCAATTGGGGTCTAGGGTTATATTGCCCAGGTATTTGATCACTCACATTTTTTGATGGGTAAGGAAAAGAAGTATATTGAAATCAATATTGTATTGATCTGATTCTGAATGTGCCAAATAATTATGCATTAGATACATATATATAGTAACTACATATAGTATGTATATATAGTGTGCGTGTGTGTGTGTGTATAGTATATAGTATATAGTAACTATATATAGTATATATATAGTTACTATATTGTGTGTGTGTGTATGTGTGTATAGTATCACAGTTTTATTTTCATATTAGTAATGTTTACCTTGAAACTTGAGATCAGTCAGGTTTATATATATATACATACATATATATATATACACACACACACACACACACACACACACACACACATATATATATATATATATAGCTAGCAGAACCAGATTTCTAATACAGGCCTACTTCAACTTTCCCACAGGCCTCAGGCTTACCTGTCAAGAATCATCACCCATTAGGAGCAAATGGATGTTTAACCTACAATATACATAGTGATTTTGCCAGCTACTTAGTAAGGTCTTCTTTCTGGATTCATTCACTTATCATATTAAGCACCTGTTGTGGGTCAGTCATTGTGTTGCCTATAATGTGCCTCCTTCTACTTAGTTATTGCTTCCTCAGTATTGTCAATACCTAGAAATTCTCCAGACAGATAGGTAGGTAGGAAGGTAGGTAGGTAGATGTATTGGTCAAATGAAAGTTGTCACCATTACTATGGTTATTATCTGTTTTTATTTTAATAGGAGCATCAGATGTCCTTTTAAAATTCACTTTGTTCCTTTAGAATTTGGTTATTTAATCATCTAAATGGAAATCAAATATATGATTTGAAGTTAAAAACTTCAAAATGTTTATATTCTCAAAACCTATAAATAAGGTTATATTTTAGAATGGATACCTTGTCTCTCAAATTCTTAAGTTATCTTTTCACATTAAAGATCTTTTCTTTTGATGGATGATTTTATTCCATTTCTATAATTATTGACCAATTTTTGAAAAACAGTTAAAATTGCACTATTGCAAAAGCACAGGGAACAACGTTGTGTGTCAGGTAAAGGAAAGCATACTTTCAAATGAAGTATCTAAATTTGTGGACTGTGGCCAAACCTAAGCTAGAAGTATTTGATGTGCATTAATTGTGAAGTTCCCCACTGTATAAACATATTCACTGCACACTAGTCCAAGTCATGGTTAGAAACTTACAGTAGTCAAAATGGTATTAGGGACATTTTAATTCAAGTGTGTGTGTGTGTGTGTGTGTGTGTGTGTGTGTAGTGTGATAACAAATACACACACACCACTGAGCAGATGACAACAGTATTTAGTATGGGACGTCCTAGAAAAAATTCATGTATATCCTATATATGTCCCATCTCATGTATATTATATATATGATAAATTAATAAAGTAACAGTCTCTATAAGAGCATTTGGAGAAACAGTAAGTAAGAATTGACTTGAATGTAGTTAAGGACCTACTCTGTCATGAAATGGGAAAGCCTTTTATTGATCTTTTAGTCATGAGAATTGAGCAGTATAACCAAATCTTTTTTTATGAAATAGTGTTATTTTTTTCATAATTGCTTACTTAAAGTTTGTACATCTTAAGCTATGCTTCTGATTTATATGCAGTGTCCACAAGGATTCTGAGTCTCAAGCATCTGATTATGTCTCAAAGAATAACTTCTTGATTATAACATGGCTTTGGCACTTAATTGATTACCACATTGGGAGTTTTATGGATGATTCAAGAATAAAATCCTTGTTATTTTATGGGTGAAATTGTATTTACATTTAGCTACTGCAACAATAGGGAAAGGTGCTTAGTTGAACAGGTGGCATTGCATAAACAGTCCAGTAAACATACTGCAAATTACATTAGATTTGGAAACTAAAATGGCATGGAGAATACACTTACAGCTGCTATCATTTCCTCTGCAAAGAGATTTCTGGTCCTTGATATTTGTTGATGAAAAGTTTTACATAATCTTTGCTTTTAAGGCTTACGCTTCATCACTTCCTATTCCCCAGGTTATCTAGTTCTTGCTGATCATAGCATAAACAAAATTAACTTTCACTGTATTTTAAATTGCCTGAAACCTTTGAGTTAGGTGTTTATCTAGTAAGATAAATGAGTCTCCTTTGGGATGTGTTTGTTTATAAATTAGTCAAAATAAGTCAACAAAATAACTGAAATGTTATTTTCACATGAAAAGTATTTGGTGTAAATACAATCTTGGAGAACATGATTACAAGCAAATCGACAGTCTCGTGAATCTTCTACAAGGCGTTCATTTTGGAGAAACTCATAATTGTTCCATTACATTTGCCAGATTCTACTTTTTAAAAATTTTTCGTAACCTCTCCTTCTCTTTCCCACTTTTGTTAATGCAGATCCACATCCAGAGAACTGAAGGATGTGACCATATGACCTGCTCACAGTGTAACACTAATTTTTGTTATCGATGTGGGGAGAGATACCGCCAGCTCCGATTCTTTGGAGACCACACATCAAACCTCAGTATATTTGGATGCAAATATCGCTACCTCCCAGAGAGACCTCATCTAAGGAGATTAGTGCGAGGGTCTGTCTGTGGTGAGTATTTGAGTATTTGATGTGACTTATAGGAAATCTTTCTTGGGAAGTGACACAAGAACTTAGAAATATGAGAACCATGATAATTCTAAACTCCCGCCAGGTATTCTAGTGGGGCCTTTACTCTAAAACAAAAGCAACATATTCTTTCTCCTTAAAAACTTTTAAGTTTGCTAGCAGGACGCTACTTATATGAGCAAGCAGATTTTCTTCAAAGAGCAAATGATTAATTACATCCAGAAACATGAAATCTTTAGTCTTTTAAACTTTGAATTTATATTTTAGGCCACTTGACAAGATGAACAGTATCATTCATTTTTGTACTGATAATTCCTAGCAGTGGGTCTTGCATGTGTATCCCTTTCATTCATAGAGGATGTGCAGCTCAATAAAATAAATCAAAATGTTCCAGAATCCCTTAATGGGGTTGTATCCTTTGCATCTCTATAGTTGATAGATCACTGCATGTATTTTTGTATCATGTTACTAGTTAATATTTTTCATTAATAGTTAAGGAAATGAGCATCAAATGAGCTCATTGTGTGCAGATTCAAGTGCAACTGCTTTAGTGAATTGGCTTTTTTACCTTCCCTTCATCCTCAGCAGAACACAGTTTATATGCAGATATGAAAACAGATTCCTGCCTTGGCCTAATGCCACCAAATTAGTGGGATGAAATGTTCTCCTGACCTACTATTTCTTCCTACAGTAGCTCCCTACTCTTCTGGAATACTGAGATTTCTTCCTCTCTTTCATCATGCAGAGCTCTAGTATTTCTTTCTCTAGCAGTCTTTCTCCCGTATATGGAGTACTTTTTAACATCCATAGTTCCCTTTTTTTCCTACTTTTGCATGGTTTTCCCTCTCTTTAGCTCTCCCTCACTTCATTACTGCTGGAAATCACATTCCTTCACCAACATCATATGCTGGCTGATCAGAATGAAGTTGGTGTTAATAATATATTTCTATCAGGTAAAAGCCAGAACATATATTTTAAAATTCTCTGCAATATCTGGAAATCAGTACCATCATTTTCTAAAATCTTGTAATACATGAAAATATCCTTACTGATCTTTAGTTAAACATAATTCTCCATAACTGATAGCATTCACTATAGTCAAGATGGGGGTTAATGGTTTTTTAGTGTTTTTCTGATACTTAAATGGTATGTAATTATATAACCAATATTTACTTAGCTAAATAAACTTTGGAGAGATAGCTAAGGGACTAAGCCATATTTATTGCAATACTACCATGAGAAAACCAATTGCAAATTAAGTTTTGAGCTATAAACTATTTTCAATCTGTGTATACAGAAAACTACTTAAAAACACAAAATTCATGTTTTTTGCATTGTTAAGGTCATTTATTTCAATTTCATTGCTATTGTGGTAAGATGTTTTTCCATTTTTATTTTTTAATAATCTTTGATTTGACCATTTGAATTACTTTTTATTTTTGTTTCATCATTCTTTAATAAGAGAAGTTGTTTTCTGCCCTCTTTGTCCAAATGTAGTATTTTGGATGCATTCTCTTTGGTGCGCTCACTATTTATCTAGATGCCACCAGAACCTTCTTCATAAGTTATAAAGTATAAAATATATATAAAATGATATAAACATATAATATAGATTATATAAAGTATTATATATATTATATATAAGTGATAAAAACACCTTAATATTCAGTAAAATGGATAGTTCATTGATATTGTCAGCAGAGAAATATTTTCTCTGTAGCCTATTTTGTATTTTTATTTTAAAATTTTATGGTCAGCTTTCTGTAAGCAGGTTTTTTTGGCCTCTTTTTCTACTTTGTGCTAGCACTCGCGCACACGTGTACACATGATTGTGTCAGGACAAACATGACAAAGTAGGGACCGTTTGACTGCCGACATACTTCCCTCCACAACCACCTCTAACTGCTCTTGGACCGTAACCCTCCCTCTCCTCTCTGCTCAAAGGGCAGGACAAGGGGTTACTCTGTAACTCACAAATTGTCATCTCCTTGCACTCTAAGAGAAAAGGTAGATAACAGCAAAGCCCTCTTGCCCTCGTCCTTATGTGATGTAACTCTCTTACTCATATTGGGACTGTGGCCTCTATTTTTCTGTGGTCAGAATTAAAGAAAGATCCTGCTGTTCTGTCACAGCTGAAGGATGCAAAATATGGCCCACCATCCATGTGTCCAAATGCCCAGCTGTAGTTAGAGTCTTGCTCTTAGAGAATAAGAAAACAGATTTGGGAGTGATTTGCAGTCTCTGGCCTTGAGAGATCTCAAGGAAGATCTCTACTTGCTAGGGAGTAGGTTTGGGAATAGACATTACTGAGAAAAGATGTTTAATTCTCATTATTCATTGCAAATATTCAGTATTAAATGAAAGCACATAATAATAGTAAAGAAAATACAGACTTTTAACTGATTTCTAGATAAGTAAAATCCATGGTTAGACTGTATATTAATTGAATAATAGTCTTTTAAAATTAGATTTTCAAACTGTATTTTCTCCCCATCTGGTTATGGTTTCAAAGACCATTGCCTAAAAGTTTAAAAAAAATTATTATTTTTCTGGGCCTCCCTGGTGGCGCAGCGGTTGGGCGCTGCGCTGTGGAGCTGTTGGCAGCGGCGACGCGAGTTTGTTGCCCCGCCCAGGGAGAATCCCACATGGTGCGGCAGACCTCTCCTGCCTTGCCCGCTGCTCCCCTTAGCAGTGCATTTCTGATCTGCCTGTTCTGCTCCCTGCTCTGTCTCTGGTGAACCTTCTCACCACCCCATGCCTCTGGTCTGTACCCCAGCTTCTATGTATAAATAAATAAATCTTTAAAAAATATATATTATTTTTCTGAAAAATCTCCAACAAATGACTGTATTATATTCCTGGTTTGTTTGTTTTTTATGTAATTGCTTATTCCAAAGTACTGTTCTTACTATAATTCGGGGAATGGTGTTCCCTGATTTATTCTTAAACAGCTATGTGATTCTACTGTGTAGTCCCTCCCTTCCTAATTGCTTGTTGTTTATGCAGCTATAGTATTGTATTACATTCCCTAAGACCAAGATTACTATCTAATGATCAGATAGTAACTACTAGCCTCCTTTTTTGTGTGTGCTAGTGTCTTTCAAAGTTCATGGTATGCCAATTGTGAACTTCTGCTGTGTTTACACACGACTAAAGTTTATTATTATCACTGCTCATTTATTCATTTAGAAGAAAAAATGCTGTTCGATACCATTTGACATCCTTCCCAGTGTATCTTAAATGTGTTTCCTTTTTAAATTTGCTAAAATGATTCACTTGAATAATCTTGAACATGTTATATGTTATTGGTAATTTTCCCTTAACAGTAGTATTTAAACATCCCATTTATAGTTTATCTATTAGGTGTTCATATTTTTGGTTTTCTTTCAACCTGTAAAGTAAATAAATTGCCTTTTCAGATGTAAATTTGGGCAGTTGACCTTGGTAGCTCTCCATTTTGTAAGCTAATTAGATTTTTCTCCTGCCAACTCAGAATATGTCTTCCTTCTTGATCTTTCAGAATCTTGAAAACTGAAAATGGACACTAAGATAAAGTCACAAAGATGAAGGGTCCTGGTAGAATAAAGTGAGCCAGTTGAGTTGCTTTGGATATTTTTTGATTATAAAGGATAAATGACTTATAAGATGTTTGACTCAGGTGCCCAGAACTTCAGGGATATTAGTGAATTTACATTTGTGTATGTGTTCTGTACCTGATACATTTCCTTAGAGAAATACACCCTTAATTACAATCAGACTTCTTTAGAAAATAGCAGAATAACCACTGTGTATTTAGATAAGCATTGCTGAAAACATTTGGATAGTGATTTTAAGATTCTTTAAATGGTTTATGATTTTGCCTTTTGTTTTCCAGCTGGAAAATTATTCGTTGCACCTCTAATCCTGGTCTTGGGATTAGCACTAGGGGCCATAGCGGTTGTAATCGGTAAGAAACACTTAACATATCTTAGATTAGATTTCTCTTGAGTGCCATAGAGAGAATGTAAGTGTAGTAATGTGAGTCATTTATTAAGTGGGCATGATTTCTTTTCCATGTTTAGGGAGGTAGTCAGCATATGATACGTAGATTCAGAGAAGCATGCTTCATACAGGATGTATTTGTGTGACGAATATTGTACAATCTATGAACAGCTTGATTCGGATGTCTTTTAAAGCTTTTTTAACCCCCTTTAACACCAAGGATAATACAACTATTATTTCATGATGAAAGAATGCTGGAACCCACATTTTCCAATTCTGAATTCTGGTTGAAACATCAAAAACAAGAGACTCATGCACCCATAATTATGTGTTTAATTTAGCCTAGTAAAAGGGTACCATGAGCTTAAAGATGTTATCTTCAATTTTTATAGAAGCATATACCCAACATATTAAGCACTGACAAATAGAAAGTGTTTCACTCATTGTAGAATATAAACTACAAAAGAAAAAAACTGGCAGAGAATAGCAAAAATATCCTTAGACCCAGAAAAAATAATACTGTTTTACCAGAGGGAGTGCAGGGAAGGAGGCGAGAAGAGGGGAGAGAAGGTGATAGGTATTGGTGCGGAGCTATGGTAGAGGGTGAGTGAAGTTGTGCAAATATGGAGGGGTGAAGTTGTACCCCCAAAATTATATTGTTATCATTGACAAGTCGATAAAATTTTTTAAAATAAAATGCATCAGTGATTGTACATTTGTATTCATACAAGTATCAAAATAAAAGTTTTAAAAGCTCTGATTCTCATGCTCTAGTGTGCTTTAGAATAACTTGGAGAGCTGTTTAAAATGCAGATTGTGGGTTCCTATCCACAATTTTTGGGCCACATAGATGCGTAGTTCTGAAAAAGTTCCCAGTTGATACTGATGTTGCTTGAGGGACCATACCTTGACAACCATTGTTTTAGAAAATTGTAAACTAAATGCTGTAGGGAAAGACTGCTTTCAATATTGTTCCATATAATAGATGAGGTTTCTTTTTTATTTCTGAATAAAATGGCATTTCATATGTAAAATTCTACTGAGCAAAAGTAATTTGCATGTGTAGGACAGACAGAATTATAAAGTAACAGACATTTGATGATTTGGACATTCTGACATAGATATTGTCATCTGCATTTTACAGTGGAGGAAATTAAGACTGATTTGGACCTCAGAAGTGGTAGAAATTGAATTTAAACCTGTCATTTGGCTCCGCAGCCCATGTTTTTCAGTACTAGGATATACTGCCTGAAACTTAGATGGGCGTAGTCTGCAAATGATAAGGGATAATAATGAAGGCTTAAAGCTAAGTTTTGATGTATTTATAAATAAAAAAAAATTGCTACAGATTTCACTCATATAGATTATAGAGAAATAAAATAAAAGAACAGGTAAAACTAAGCCAAAACAAATCTTAGGTATATGACTGCAGAATTGAGAATACTACAGGGGCGGGCAGGGGGAGGAGGGAAAATTGGGAACAAAGCAGGAGCGGCCCAGTAGCCTATGATGGAGGGTTATGGGTGCCTTGGTTGTGGGTGTGGTGTGATGATGTACATCTGAAAAGTAGTGAACTTTTATTCTAAATCATATAGTGTTGTGAACCAGTGTTACCACAATGAAAAAGGGGGAAGAAGCTAATAAAAAATAGTAGAGAATAAAATACTGTAGAAATAAATGTATTTCATGCATAGAAATCTTCACTCTGCATGTGCAGATATTGCCAAGTAGTAGATTATTGTAAATGGTTTGGGAAATGGAAATTTTTATTTATAAAACTAAATGTCTCTCCTGCAAATAACTTCTAATTTTTTTTTTTTTTTAACTCTCAGGTTTATTTGTATTTCCTATCTATTGCCTTTGTAAAAAACAGAGAAAACGATCACGGACAGGTATGCACTGGTGAAATGCAAATGATTTCATCCAACTAAAGCTGGTCCAGGTAGGAGCTAAACCGAATGGTACACCCATCTGAGAATCTTGTCTTGAAAAACACTGAGAGGAACCTTCTGCCGTCTCGTCTCCCTGTGGCTCTCTGCCAGCCACAATGCCTAGAGCTTCGGTGCACTCCCAATATGGTGTCCTGTCCTTTCCTTATACAGATTGCTGCTTTTCAGAATGGTCACCCTCACAGACTATATACATTGGTATCATAACTCTGATTTTCTTAATGGTTGTTGGAAGAAAATATTTTAATTGAGAACCAGTTATCCTCAAAATTGTCTGAGCATGCCTCTCCTGAGCCTTGCTTGGATGTCTTCATACCTACACATCCCTCCAAGCCATCTTCTGAGATTTGGTGTGAATAGCTCAAGTGCCATCTGTACCAACAAGCAAAGCCACTTTTCAGAAGATAAAGACTCACCATGTGCACCTGTTTTCACCTGTAGCCTAAGATATATAACCCTACATCCTTCAGATGTTCTAATTGTTAAAAATGCCCAAAAGGAAACTAATGAAACTAAATTAATGAGAAGTATCATGAGTTATTGAAGTGTACATGTAAGGGTGTGAATGTGTGTATATAAATATCTGTATTGAAATCAGCCCAATAACCTTGTATTTGTCAAGTTCTAAGCCTCTACACTGTCTTTCCACATTTTCATGGACATATTTAAAGATGATGGTTCCTTTGTGGGCATAATTTGGTAATGTACTGAATTAAAATCAATGTAGACAACAGGCTATTTTGATGTTTACCCTTTCTATTTCTTTCTTTCTCTATTTGTCTCTGTTACACACACACACACAGAAACTAGTGCATTGTCACCTCAAGGAGTACCAAACTTGGTAACTAACAAAACTGAGAGGATGCTTTTAGGATATTCTCGAGACCTAAATATTCTTTTATTTTTCGAATTTCCTATATTTTAGCATACATGTTTCACTATATGAATAAGTCCTTCAGACTGGATTAATTTACATAACAAATTTGCCATAGAGAGTACTGCTTGCTTTAAGACTTTAAATAATCCTACTCTGCAATTTTTTTTTTTTTACCAACTTAGAACCATAGATAATTATACTCTAGGTCAAGATGTGATATTATTTAATACCCAGCCCTCTTATTTCTCCTTTTTCTTTCACCCTCATTTTTATTTTTCATAAAAACAAATACTAGTTTTGAAGGATTTTTCTTATGTTTACTATTCAAATGCATAATAATGTGATATCTTCTAGTGGATGGGCTAATTTGGAAACAAAGCTTTTGTGTTCATGGGTTTATCTAAAATATAAACTGCTTTTGAAAAAGGAAACAAAAGAACAATGAAGGGAATTTTACCAAGGAAAGTTTTACCAAACTGACAAATCTTTAAAAATAAGAAAAGGACAAGGTAACTAAATTATGTTATTCCTCTGTGTTTCATCATGAAGGTTCATCAGCAGAAAGGAAGTAATGACACCCCTAAGAAAAATAATATCCAGTTGTCTCCAAATCCTTAAAACTAACTTTCTGCTATATATGAAGCATTTATGTGTCTGCAGCCTTGTCTGACTTGAAATAGATTATGAAAAAACATGCATAAACATGGATAGTTTATCTTTGTTGGGCTCTAGAATATAAGAATTTTTATCTTTTTTTGTTTGTTTGTTTCACCTAAAAGTCTATGACAGTGAAGTTGCTTGCAGTATAACAAACCAGCACACTTCCATTATTTCTGAATGACATTCAGAATCAATACAGTGTAGTTTCTGGACTGGTCTGTTTCCAGTTGGAAGAGAGTGTGTTGTTTATGGTTCTGAAATGACATATCTCTAGGGTATAACATGATATGAGGAAAAGTGATGCTCTAGTTCACAACTTCAGCTTTCCATTTATCCATCTTTCCGTTTGACAGATATTTATTGAGTGCCTATTCTATATACTCTAATACTAAAAGTAAAAGAATAAGATTTTCTGGCCTAAGTCCATGTATTTCTGCCATAAAAGTGCTTAATATTTGTAAAATTGTCTTTCTCTGACTTAGGTGTTAGTTTGACAATATTTGAATATGATGAATACTAAATCTAGTAGATATGTTTGTATAGGATACATGTGTATTTATATATACATATCTATACAAAAAATATTTCAATAGCTGCATATGAGTACATATGCCACATATAAATATACCAACTAGCTAACTAATGCACTCTCTGGTCTTAGAGAACCTATTTTCTTAGATTATTGTATCTGGTGTATTTGGCCTACTCAGGGATTTTTATTCCTTTCTTTGAATAATTTATCTTTTGGAGATATTTTTATATTATTTGGAAATGTTCCAATTTTCCACTTACAAAGTAGTGTCTGTTATCAGTGAAGGCTGTTTTCATCGGTGCTTGAGATAGCGTACACAGTGTTGCACAGAATTTTCATTTTCTATTGCATAGATATTTTGAAATTAACGTGCATTTTTCTTTTTAAATGTTGGTATGTGTTAGGCCTTCCCATCCTAATGACTAAGAGTAATTATTTGTGAATTTTTTTATTGTATCAGGATCTTAAAAACAGGAGAAAATAAAAAGGATTATTTACATGTTTGTGCCAATATTGAGGGTATAATAATAGTATTCCAAGTTTTGGAATGAATTTTAAAAACTACTTTAGAAGGATAAGCATGAACATAAAATACTTATCTTTCTATTCAAGGCCTGTCATTTTTATGTTTTTTTTCCCATAAATTTAATATATTCTTTAACAAAAAAATCAAACCATATAGAATTGTAAAATGCAAATTCCTTTGCTTACCCTACCCCTTATTTTCTAGGGGTAACCACTGTTAATGGTTTCATGTCTTTCCAGACACTTTGTACAAGTACACAGATAAGGGTGTGTGTGTGTCAGTGTCCATGTGTATTAGATTTATGAAAATATAATAATAATATTCTGACTGTCCTGTAACTACATTTTTTATTTGTAAACACCTTCCCACAAGAGTTTAAATATATTTACCTCATTCTTTTGTAAATAGTTACATAAGCCATTGTGGGGCTATATTTCAATTATTACCTTATTGAATAGATATCAAAATTGTTTTCACTTCTCTATTATAAAACATTGTTGAAGATCCTTTGCATATATTTTGTCACTTTGAACATTTTCATAAGTTTTTCAATTTGGCTTTTATAAGATATTTGTAATAAGACTTTAATGTATTTTCAGTGAATGAGTTTATAGAGATAGTGTATTTGAGACCCATATTTGGAGTAAAAGAGAAAGATTACGTAAAAATAGCATAATTTTTAAAGAAAGGCATCTTTTGCAACATAGCCCGCCTCCCCCTGCTTGAGTAAATAACTTCCCAAAACTTATGAAAGAAAATTCACCATATTCCTATAAAAATAGAATACTATGAGATGTCTGTAAGTTACATGAGGATGCATTGATATTTGGACTACCTAGTTTTAAAACTTGAGGGTTTAAATGAAATAGCCAAATTGATATTGGTCACATTTTTGAAAACACTATCCATGTTCATGCATGTCACTCCACAAAAGAACTTAATTATGCCATTGTGAAAAGTAGGAAGCACTGTATTGGCAACTATGAATGACCACCGTTATCCATAGAAAAAGTTAACTAGACTGTAAGATCTGATTGTGCGAGTGCTTATACATGTGATTTACAATGAATCCCAGCAATGCCCTAGGAAAGTCTGTATTTGGAGTTAAAAAAAAAAAAGAGTCATCAAATGTTCTATTACAAGCAACATCCTGTTGCCTCCACCTTGATTTTTCTGATAGGTGTGTTATTCTATCCTAAGGGTAGAACAGACACGAAAACAATCAAAGGTAATTAAACACCAGTCAGGTTACAACCTGATACTTTTAATTATATTTTCTCTCCTTGGTATCAGGATTCAGTGGGTGCCTATCAGGACATTCCCTGTCCTGTGTCACCCACTGTCTCCTGAATCCCGGATGAGCCTTGATCTTCTAATCCCACCACCCAAAGTTCATGGCCAATGGCTCCCATTAAAAAAAAAATTATAGACCAACCATAATTTCTTCTGCTCCCTGGCACTCCTTCCCACTCATTTTTCTCCATTCCTCTGATGCTTTAACTCCTCAGCAAGAGGGTAAGAGACAAAAAGGGGTGAAAAACTCACTATGGCATGAGCAAAGCATCATCATTCCTTCCTGACCTTTGACAAATTAAACTTGCCAAAAATTTCATCCAACTTCTCATGAAATAATTGCAGTTGTTTTTAATATCTGACTTTTTAGGTCACCCGTTAAATTTATAATGATAAAATAAAGTTAGTGTTCTGAATAACATGGACTAATACACTTCCTTCAGTAACAAAATTTAAAAATTAGTGCCAAAATCCATTTTAAATTTTATAAGCAAAATTTCATATGACTTCATGTGAACCTTCGCATTGGATTTTATGTATACATTTTCATAAATGTAGCTGATACCAATCCCAACTATTGAGAGTAATTTTTCCTGTGGTCAACTTTATCGTTTTGTGTAAATGTAGCCTTAAAACTCAATAATGCACTTTAAAATACTTGTGCCATTTAAGTAATTTGACAGTTAAAGCAACATACATGTATGTGTATATGTCATATACATGACAGTATTAGCAAACATCTGTCACCTCTTCAAATTTGGGAGATGGAATTCAAAGCTGAAAATCTAAAATAAGTAAAACACACCTGAAAAATACGAGTTTTTGAAAGTATAATAATCAGTCTTACAAATTAGTATCTGGAGCTCAAACATAGCAAGCAATTAATAAAATTTACCTAATAACTTTGTTGGAATATTTGTTTATGGCATTAAGTTAATTTCTGCTGCAAGTTTGAACTGTATTTTCATAATTCATTAAATCTATAAAGTAAATACCACTGACTAGGAATAGAATATATCAAAACTTTCACCATAGCCAGTTCGAACATACTTTATATTTAAAATTATTTCATTTTAATTATGACACTTCTCCTCTGGAAAGTAAGTTCCAAAATCCCAATTTTAACATGTATGTCTGTAATTATTACTCTTATAAATGGAAATAATTTTATAGTCCAAAATTTGGGGAGTTTTTAAGATGAAATGTTATCTTTTAGATGAAACTAATGATGCTAGTCTTTAAAAGAAACATTCAGTAGAACTTGTTTGTCACTCTGGTTTTAAGGCTAAAACTAATACTCACTTCATAACCAACTATTGTGTGGGTGTTCTGTCATGCATCACTATTGTAAGGCTAGAACTTTAGGTGGCTTTATCCAAATCCAAAAAGTAGAGAGCCATGTTTATTTGGAGCATTAGCTGGCACCTTCCTATGCCACAGACCATGTAGATCTCCATACACAGTGCTAGTTTTAGAAGCATGTATTTATGCATATTACAAAGTACGCTCTTTTTTGATTAAAAAAGTGACAATTTGGGGAACAAAAAATGTGAATATAAATGGCACTAAATCATTTTTCAAAAATCATTAAAAAATGTCACTGCCCTTTTTTGTCACCTCCATTTAGCTTGTAAACAATTGCATTAGTATAGTTAACTGCATCACTTAAATTATGCAGTTGTATTATCATAGACAATAGTATTTTTGGTTTTCTGGGTCTTACACATTTTTGTGACTCTGTCCCATTATAAACAGAGTCTGAGTTTGTGAAATGATACTTCAACATCAAGTTCCTATTTTCTTTTAGATTACCTGGCTATCTTGTTTTTTCCTCTGCAGTTCCCATCCCATCTTGTTCAAGTTTGCAATAAATTGTGTCTCACCATTAACTTCCTTAATTCTAATGAAATGAAATTCAAGCACTGAGAGGATTCCATTAATTGGCTCAGATAGAGAACATAATTATCTTGATTTATTTTATCTCTAAATTAAGATGTTTCAGGAGTTCCTGGAACACTGTTCCTCTTCTTGATAGGAGTTGGAGAACCCTGCCCAGCCCTCTGACAGGAAGTCAAATGGATGAGAAGATATCACTGGATCAGAGAAAACCTAGTAGTACTCTAAGACCATGCTTGAAAAATTGTTTCTTGCATATTATAAGGTTAATGTGGTATTTGCATGTTAGTTGGACAAAAAAGCATGTGTGGTTATTCATCCAGCGTGATCCTAGGCCATTCATAATTCATCCAAAGTAGCTTACTGGTGTATGATCCTTGTTTCAGCAAAAAGCCCTACAGCTTGATTTGGGGCCTACATTTCTATAATGTAGCATTTATATACACAACTCAACCATAGGTTCAGACTTTGTGAACATTATTAGACTTCGATTATCTAAAGTAGATCGCATCAAATGTAACTGGTATTAGCCCTATTCTAGAGAAATCATTTGTCATTTGCAAATGTTCAACTTTTTCACTGATATGATTTAGATATAAGCCATACTCAAGATATACTTAGTATAGATTTAGTACATGATTTGGAAATGTTCAACAGAGAGTCAAATTTGGGTATTAAAGAACCCCATAAATTGCTGAAATAATACCATTTCAGTTTCTTCATTGTAACTGCCAAGTCATTAGTTCCCTGCAAAGTAGTTAGATGTTCACCCCATGCCCCAGCAAGGGAAATAGTCTTAATAATCCAGTCAAATTTTTAAAACCAACATAGAACATTATCATATTACTTCCTCTATGTCCAAATATACTTTTATTGCTTCTTTCAAGTAAATACTATATAAATATTTGATATAAATATCTGAATTTTTTCAGTTTATAGAAAATTAGCCTATTTTTGTTCCTTTATAAAGAACTCTATATGAAGTATCAGCTGGCTACAAACACTTTTTCTAAAACTTTCATATAGCAATAGGTTAATTTTCTCATTTGATCATTTTCATCTTAAAATTTATAGATAGTAATTTTAAAAAATAGACCAACTTTACATTTCTTATGAAGCCTAGAACAGCAAGTATACACACACACACGTTTTCATATAAAACTATGAAACCATTTACCTTAACAAGGGTGATCTGTTACATATTTTTAATGTGAAAATTGACATCCTTACTGCTTATGAGAGCAATTATTAAGTTACATTCTGAGAGATCACTGTTTTATGTAGATGTAACACAAAAATAATGGATTTAAAATGTTATGGTAACATTTATTAAGCCGCAAAAGTTAGTTTTATTTCTATTTTGTACAAAATTGATTATAAGACATTCATGAAACAAATATAATGATACCTAGGTGTATCTATTAAAAAGCAATGGAAAATAAGATAATTCATAAACTTTTTTTCCACAAAGAATGTGAAATACCTAAAGGAAAACCGTTACGGTGTTTATCTGTTCTGACTCTGTATTTAACAGTTGCAGTTCTAAAGAATAATTGTCATCTCCTATTTGCATTATCAGATTATATCCCAATGAATTATGTCCTCATGAACAATAGCAAATGAATAAATTTCTTCAAGATAAATGGCTTTTCACTAATATTTCATACCACATCTTGTCCATTGTTTCATTATATTGCCTAATTTTCATTTCCTATAAAATGTGTAGTCATTTTCCAAATAATAAGTCATAATGATTTTCATGTTTAAATGAGTCTGGTAGAAAGAGATTTTATTTACTTTTCAATGATATTGGAAAATATTTATGTAATTTTATTTTTAAATGTTTTTACCTTGTCACTAGTCGTACTATTAGTTGATATCCATAAGACTATGTGAAGAAAACAATTTCGAATATATTTTTTAAAGAAACAGGTAGTTATAAAATAAGAAAATAGTCAATATTAATTGTAAATTCCCTGAAAGAAAATTAGAAAGTAAAAAAATTCTGTTGATATGAAAATCTTGGAAGATAGGGTGTATTTAAGATCTTTCTTTCTTTCTTAGAGTAATCAACTTATTTCCAAGTGATTATCTCATAGTCTTGACCCCATGTATTGTGCTTTTAGTATAGTGTTTAGCTTTCTCCACCATTTTAGTGTTTATACATTAATTACTGAAAAGAAAGGGAGAAATTGGTGAACAAAAGCCAGGGAAATTGGGTTATTCCTATTTTCCAATAGCACTCATGTATAGTCCCTTCAACCTTCCATATGGTGCTTTGTGTGATGAGAGTATATAACATTTATATATGTTATTAGTGCCTTATTTTTTTCACTTGACTTTATTTCTTATCTAAAGAGCCATATATTTTTTGTGAATGTTCCTTGGTCCTTCTATTTAAAGTACTGATGAGACAGCATCGCTAGGGATGTATATAGGCTGCATTTGCTACCTTAATCCACTGTATTAGCTCTATACCAGGTTGGCCAATATATTTTTTTTAATTTAATGTTCATTTTTAAGCTAAAATAGAAAAATATATTAAACACCAGAAACTGAAGCCATTATAATTGACATGTATTTTGAAATCACTTACAGAAAAAAAAGAATGCTGATTATTAAAGGTAAAACTGGAGTTGAAATGGCTATCAATCATCATCGATAGCTCCAATGAGAAAAAATGCTTTTAAAACAAACAGCTTTAAAAATGAAAACAATTTTATGGCATTCAGGAATTTGACAAATTTTCTACAACTTGTCTCTGGCAATATTTTATCTGCAATCTGCTTCCACACAGATGCTGAAGAACCATGTGCTGGCTACTTGCATGTAGTCCTTTACTCACAGTGGATTACACTGACATCAAGCCATTTTGTACTATATCTTATTTTGCTCTTCTTGTTCTGCACCTTTTGTTTTTAGTTTTATATACAAAGTTGGGTTTGTTGTATTATTTTATGTGTCATAGTATATAATTCACTTTTCTTGATGAATGTTGATGAATAATTAAAATAAATCATGTGCTTAGAAAAGACGACACAGGTTGTATATGCAAATATGTGTAAATATTTGACAAATTTAAAAAAAAAAAAGGAGTAAGAGAATCTTCCTGCCAACAGATATGTCCTGCGGGACAGGACTTGGAAATTAACAGATTTTTTTTTAAGCAGTGAAATTTAAAAATCTATTACCTCAAGACTTTTCAGTGGGTATGTGTCCTATACTCCTTCTTGGTATTCAGTCTCACTTGCTGCTGGCAGTAAAAACAACCCAAGTATCAGATCACACAAATTTTAGAGGCAAGTCTTTCAAAAGAAGGGTACCATGTGATATTTTGCAGTCTAATTTTGGACTTTCAGTAATGTCCCTATAACCTTTTGTTGTGAGGGGCTTGCTTTTATATTGTTTTGGTTGGTTGTTTTAGAATGGAAGGGCAGTCTTAATTATAAGATGCGATCTCATGGAAGGATACAAAGCATTTTCTCTACGTGTGTGGAAAGTATAATGGTAAGCACCTATTTTGATTGTGGCTGTGTGAGCTGTTGTATGGATTACTGTGGAGTGCTGTTTACTCGCAGGATGTGTGCAGTACATGATGCAGCATCTGCTAGCAATGCCTAATAAATGTTTATAAAAGAGAAGGCTCTTGTCTTTATTTCCAGTTGACGGGGAAAAGGAGTCAATTGTGTATCAAAACATAGAATTGCTCTTTTAGTAGTGAACTTAGTGTGGTAAATGCAGGTGTTGATTTATGATGCACACATGAAACTTACACATTGTTATTATTCATTGTTACTTAAATTAAAAAAATTAAAAGGTAAAATTTGACCATGCCAAAATTAGACTTTACATAAGTAAGTTTGAGAAGAGTTATTGAAGTTATTTCTTCACTAGATTCTAGGAATGAAGCGATAAAGAACCGAAATTCATAGGTGGGCTTTTGGGCAGGTGGCATGTTCTGAGGAAGGACATAGAATAGTGAAGGTCAATCCCAACACTAGCAACAGGGTGTGGTTGAAGCAAGTACTGAGGAAGATTGAGTTTGGCTTAGGGTGGTGATTACCCTCTGGATAAAAGGGTTTGAACTAGATTGGGAAAAGTCAATAAACTGTTAAGGCTACATATATCATATCCTATAACCTGGCAATTTTTTCCCTAGGTCTCTATCCAGCAAAATAAGGTCATTTGTTGACCAAAGATTATGTACAAGAATTCCCATCAACAGTAAAATACATGAGTATAATGTGGTATAATTTGTATGATGGAATATTATAAAGAAATAATGAAAAATAATTAAGAAGGAACTATAGAGCAATGCATGAAAAAAAATGGTTAAAATTTTATAGACAGTATAGAGCAAATGATGCCAGAAACAAAAGAGTATATATTAAGGATAATGTATCAATATAGTGATCAGAAATGGACAAAACTAATCATGGTGATAGAAGTTACAATGGTGGTTACTTTTCAGGTGGGAGCTACTGATCAGAAAGGGGAATAGAGAAATACAGGGTGATAAAAGTGTTATATTACTTCATCGAGTGTTAGGCAAGGTCCTATTAGGAGTTAGCTATTAAAATAAAATAACCAGACTATTAAGAATGAAATTCATAATAGGGGAAGTTTTAACCCTAAGATTGCAATTGAGGTTGTGTTTTTTTGTGTTTTATTAAAGATTTATTTATGCATACAAGCTGGGGTGTAGGCCAGAGGTGTGGGGTGGTGAGAGGATGCACCGGAGACAGAGTGGGGAGCAGAACAGGCAGATTGACTGAAATACACTGCTTAGGGGAGCAGCAGATGAGGCAGGAGAGGTCTGCCGTGCCATTTGGGAATCTCCCTCTCCCTGGCTGGGTGTCGAACTCGTGCTGCAGTGGCTCTGGATAGCTTCATAGTGTTGTGCTTAACCACCAGGGATGCCCAATTGAGGTTGGTTTGTGAAGAAGTTAAGAGCACAGCTCTGTGTCTACGCTGCTATATCAAGCCCCCGACTCCTCCTCTTCTAGGCACAGAGGGTCTGGGCCCCAGTGGTATAATGTAGAGGATCGTGGATGCCTTGTTGGTGTGGTGTGATAATATACATCTGAAGAAATGTGAACTTACACCCTAAATCACATAAAATATTGTAAACCAACATTACCTCAATAAAAAATAATACATTTTTAAAAAGTACTTTGTTCTTAATAAGCTTTCAATAAGTGTTAGCTGTTATTACTACATGTGACTGTTTCATTATGAACATGTTGTCCAACACAAAATGATTCCTTGATATAAGTCTTTTTTTTAAGGTATATTTATGCATACAAGAACTGGGGTGTAGGCCAGAGGTGTGGGATGGTGAGAGGATTCACCAGAGACAGGGTGGGGAGCAGAACAGGAGGATCTACTGAAGCACACTGCTGATGGGAGAGGCAGGAGAGATCTGCTGTGTCATGTAGGAAGCAACCTGGCCAGGGATCCAAATCTTGCAGTGGCTGCGGACAGCTTCCTAGTGCTGAGACTTAACCCGTTGCGCTGTCAGGAAGGCCCAATATAATTCTTACGTAATGGAAAGTACTAGCTTAATATCTTTCCTAGACATTGTTCAGGGAGTAGATATGAAGCATTACAAAAGGCAAATTATTTTATTTAATGTGTAATGCTTAACATGAACATTTCTCAGCACATTGATTAAATATAAAATTTTGCTCAATTATAATATGTTAGTTGGTAGCTGTTGTTTTGTACCCTGAGTTCTGTTTCACTTGCCCAACACATTTCTATTGAGGAACTGTTAGTGTACCCCAAACCTGCAGACTCTAAAGAAGTTCTGCAAATCACCACATAAAAACAAATCATACTCTTAGTGTGACATAATTTTAATAGAATAGTGTGCATAGAGAAAAGAAGAAGGGGTATAGTTTCCCAGTAAAACACTGAAGTTACCCATTCCTTCATGGGTAAATGCCCAGCCAAACAGCCCAAAGTGGGGCTGCTGATGCTCAAAAGCTTGCCATAGCTCTAAGGCACTTTCTGGCAGGGAATGAGGCAAGGAGCAGAAAGGGCCAGGCAAGTTTGGGATGAACAAAATTAAAGTACAAATCAAGGTCTCTTCCAAGTGTCTCTGCATGTCTCAACTCCACATGTCTCCCCAAGGTCTCAGTGTAAGTTCAAAGCCAAGGAGCAAGTGGACGTTTTTCACATGTCTCAGCTCCACGTCTCCTCTTCCAAGTGTTCCAAAGTCTCTTCTAGCTTCCCCTCACCATTCAGCTCCAACCTTCAGGAGGTGAGGCAGGAAACATGGAGCCTCCCGTTTTTATGGAGATCACACTCTATAAAAGAACTGTCATCTTCTCATTCACTACCTATCAGTGAACCCAATTAGTTCAACTATAAAACCCGACTCAGCTTAAGCCAATTAAATCCCTCTGTAAGATTTTTGAACTTGAGACCATACAAATCCTGTCTTTTAATGGAATAGCTGTGGAATACAAGGCTGAGTGGGTCTCAAAGTTTTGATTCTGTCGTTCAGAGTATATGGCCATGTGACTGAAGTAATACATTATTAATTTTCTCACAATTCTGGAGGCTAGAAGTTTGAAGTCAAGGTGTGGCTAGGGCTTAGCTTTCTCTGATGATAGCTCTAGAGGAGAATCCTTGCTTGCCTCTTCTAGTTTCTGGTGTTTGCTAGCAACATTTGGCATCCCTTGATGCCAGATGAATCATTCCAGTTACACAGGTGTCAGTCTTCTCATTGTATACCTTCACACCTTCATGCTGTGTGTGACTCTATGTTCAAATTTTTTCCTTTTTGTAAATATACAAGTCATTTTGAATTATGCCATTTTAATGTGATTACCTCTATAAAGAGCCGTTTTCAAAACAAGTTCACAGACTTAAGTACCAGGGAAGAGGACTTCAATGTATCTTTTTTGGTGGACAAAATTCAATCTATAACACTCACACTTTTCCATCTTGAAGGTTTGGCACTCACACCAGATCTTTATGTACTCCTCAAATGTAGTTGCTAGAACATTTTTCCATTTACAAGGAAATGAGATAATCTACAACTAAATGATACTCATTTGTGACAGTTTATTTTCCTTATTGCTTAAGACTTTCAAAATCTCTATATTCCTCTTATGAGTGATCCCACTTCAAAGGCTTTCAAGAACTGACTGTCTTTTGAAGACCCCTTTGAACAAGTTGTCTACAGGAGCAGCTGTATCAAACTTTTCTGTTTATTTAATTCCTTGGGAAAGGAGCATGACCGGAGAGAGGTGTCTCTCTTCAACCAAGAACCATACTGGAAGGGGATTTGGTGGAGAGCTATCAATCATCAACACTCTTTGCAGCTGTGGCAGTGAGTGCATCAACCCCCAAAGGCTGGCAGTGAGGAAATGGGGACAAAAATGGGCATCACATTCCAAATGACTTTGCCAGTCCCTGTTGACTGTCACTTGGCATGGCTCGTTGGCTGGTCCTTACCCTGCACCCCTAGCAGGCTGGGCTAGGCACACCAAATCCAGTCAGAGGAGCCTTGACCGCTGTCACCCTAGAATCCATCCTAGAAGGCAAGAGCCTTCCTTTGGGGAAAGCAGATGTTAGAAATAAAATATCAATGACAGACCAGAAGTTTCGTAGGTAATCAAAGGAAGGATTTCAACCTGGGAAGCATTCTGGCAGGTTTTACTCTGTTAGAGTTCTTCCAATAAATGTTTTTCTCTTTCTCTTTTTTTTATAATTCCCTGAATATTTATTTAACTGTGGTTTGCTCATTTATCATTCAAGAATAATAAAATCTCTAGATACTGCACCTCTTCTGTCAACTAAATTCCACTTTGGAGACATCCTTTCGGGTTTATGAAATCTGTTGCAAGGGAAGAGCAGAATACCCATTACCCGTGAGCTAAACTTTGGAAAGTTGGTACTGGTAACAATCCTCAGCAGTTCTTTGCAGCAGTCACTGGATTTAGGGCCCACAGTTGTCTAGTATGACCATGTGACAGATTGAACTTTGTCCCCGTAAATTTGTATGTTGAAACCCTAACCTTCAGAACTTCAGAATGAGACGATATTCAGACACAGGACTGCAAAGGGACAGTTTAGGTAAAATAAGATTATATGGGTAGTAATTCAACAATTCAACATGAGAAAAAATGGGGAAAAATTATGGACATCCTGTTTCTGCCTTGCTGGCCATAAGGAGATCATCCTCTCAGGGTTACAAGACTGGCCACAGGACACTCAGTTAAATTTTAATTTCGGATAAACAACTAATATATGCCAGACATAATAGAAAGAACATAAACATTATACCCAGACAGACAAGGTTAAATATTTAGACTCTATTTTTTAACTCAGGAAACTGAGACAAGTTACTTAACCTCTCTGGATCTCAAGTTCCTCCTCTGTAAAATTAAAATACTCTTACCTGGAAGGGGTTCTCAGAGAATAAAATGCCTGGTATGTGATGCCTCAGTAACTGGAACACTGTCTGATACAAAGAGATCAATGGCTCAACAAATATTTTCACAGGAATGAAAGAACACTCTCCCCTCTTCCCTATATGGAGTTCTCTGGAAGACTGGGACAGTGTCCAGGCATCCCTAAGACAGGATCTGGGACAGACCATAGTACAATCTAGGCAGACTTCCTTTTGGAAAATCCACACTTGCTGCTCCCCAGAATAAACTAGTTCTAAGAGGCAGGGGAATTCTTGTCTAAGACATACAGCCAATTTGAAACACTGTTTTCCTTTCAGAACATGTATGAGTGCTCGCTACACAGTACAAAGGCAGCAACATCTTGTATTAAAATATGAAAGCCACATAACCTTTTAGAGCTTGTTTCTAGGTGTGCTAAATTGAAATAAAAAGGCTCCCCCTACTTGTGAATGTGATCCCAGCTAATTTAAGTGACTCTAAACAGTGGTTAAATAGCAACATAGGCAAACACCACTTCATAAGAAAATCATCTGAGCAGCATATTTATCTCCTGGGGCTGGGATCAAATTTTTCTAGCCCTTTTATACTATGTATTTGTGTGCAATTAATGATAATAGTGGAAAATGTCTAAAAAGTACATTACAGACATCCTAAAGACTTTGTTTTCAGAAGTTAAGTCATCCTAAAAAAGGTATTTTTTCTTAATGCTACTATAGTGTGTAGGAACTTTACTCTTGACTTACATCCTTATCAAGGAACTTACATCGCATAAAGGTGGCCAGGTACTGAAAAGAACATGAACTAAAGGTGTGGGTTGTACTGCCCACCCAAGTGTGTGATGGCCTCGGACAGATGTTCCAATTCAGTTCCCTTTCTTGAACGTGGGGGAACTATCTAACACACGCTAGCTATGTAATATTGTTGAATATTGAACAATATTATTGTAATATTGAACAATATTACATAATAACATCAAACTATAGCAATACCAAACCTTTTTTCACGATTTTCTGAAGTTAAATTTTGCTTGAAAAACTGTACAATGGGAATAAGTATACTGTGGATACTGTTCATACTGAAGGCCCAAGGTAATAGTCAACAAATATTACTTCATCCCTCCCTGAGGCAAATCATTCTTGACCCAAAGAATGTTCTTAACAATAGCTGGGTTGTCATTAATTTGGTTGACCCCAAATTAATGTAATTCTCATCCTGGCAACTAATTCATTATCGTAGTAACACATATTGACTTGCCAAATTAGAATTTTGGTTTGGCAAGGGGGACATGATTGTATACATTAAGATGTTTTAAGGCTTGCTTGTCTCCACCTAGCTGCCATTTTAATTGGGTACAGTATAAAGAGGACAGCCCCAAGAAATCATCTAGACATTCCATGGAGGAGGTTGGATGATTGCCCCCTCAACCAGTGGCACAGAGGCCCTTTCAACACCTAGAAATAGATCTCCCATTGAGCCAGTTTATCTCCTCTGATCATAAAAAGCAGCTGGCCCTGCAGGAAAGCCTGGAGGCTGCAATTAACTCCAAGAGGCCATAAGGCGGAATCCTCAGCAGCAAGAATAAAGGCTGTTCAAAGAACTTTTGGAGTCATGTTGCTAACTCTTGGCTAGAACCACTCAGTGCTCTGAGGAGGAAATCTGTGAACTGTGTCCCACACATCCCTGTACAATTTCCGATAACCACCAGAGGCACTCAGAATCCTTCCACTGTTCTCAGAGTGGCTTCATAATGGCTATTGATTAAATATCTACCATATGGCTAAATGGTGATGGTGTTTTCCCAAATGAAAAGCAGTTTTAAATGTATTGATCCAATTGTTCTCAACTTTCATTACTTGGTATTTAAACTTTGCTCAGCAGTGGACAGTTAATCATGAAAATGGATGGTAGAATCAGATTGTTTAAGACCACTGAAGGCAGTAAGAGATTTCTAATGGAACACTTCATACACTGTTGCTAAACGGTTATTACCAGGTATTAGGAAACAGCTTCAAATATGTCTCACATCTTTGCTAAAATCTTTAAGAACACTATTCTTGCAGCTTAGATTCCATACAAACGAATTGATAAAGGCCTGGATATTTGCAATAACCTAGCACATTGGTATATGTTCAGGAACAGAATTGGGAAACATCAAGTGCTTCTTTATGGTTATTTTTTTAGATGTTTCTAGATCTAGATAGTTATTTCAAGAGGTTATTTCAACTTAACTAGGTGCTCTTACTCACAATTAAAAACAAGTCCCAAATCTTTAACCCAAGAACCTTTTTGAGAATGAACAAATATGTTTAAAGCCTTATATAGCTATTAATTCTTTTAATTGAAGTAGCACTGGATAATGAGCATTATATAATTCAAGGTATGTCATTATAATCAGCATCTCTATACACTACATTAACAGGTAGCCAGTTATTATAAAATTCTAGCTCTTTGAACAATACTTTTATCTAATATTTGTTTAATAAAACAACAATTAAATGTTCTTGAAGAGTACTGGAATTGAGTCCTTAGAGTTGTGTCACCCACTGAGCTCAATAAAGAGTAAAAAACAACAACCTAAAAAAGCTGAACTTAAACAAGACAAGGCTGATTACTATGAGAAGTCAAATAGGGGGGAAACTCCACGACGGTGCCTCGGTTTTTTCCTTTAATAATTTTGCCCCAAAAGCACAGCTACTAAAATTCTAGTAGAACCATCTGCCATCTTTACCTGCCTTTGAAACCCACCAAAAAAGGTCGGGGCAGGAAGAAATCACAGAGAGGAGAGAGTTCTGGAGAAGTGGAATTAACTGAAAGGAGGAAATCTCAGCAGAGAAATAGAAACTATTAAAAATAGAACCAAATGAAAAGTTTAGAACCAAAATATGCAATATCTGGAAAAATTCCCTGGGTGATTTCAAGAGTATAATGGAGATAGCAGAATAAAGAGTCAGGGAACTCGAAGCTAGATCGATGAAAATTATTCTATCTGAAAAATAGAAAGAAAAAATTTAAGGGAAAAGAATCTTAAGAATCTGGGGACAATATCAAAAATTCTAAGGAATGTATACTTGGATCCCAGACGGAGAGAAGAGACTGGAAGATGGTTTCCAAAGGACGTGAGGATAAAGTTTCAAACATCCTAAAAAGAAGAAAAAAATGCTTATTAACTTGACCATTGTAATGATTTATACATATGTAGAAACTGATTCAAGTGTACACTTCACACTTAAATATGAATTTAATGCACTTCAATAAAATTGTTAAAAAAATTTATTTACACAAACAAAAATGGGGAAAAATAAATGTCCTCACACCCTAATAAGATTAGAGTGATTTTGATTTTCTTCTATACTCTTTTACTGTATTTTCTAAATTTGCAATATGTACCTTTCTTTTGTGTTCAAATTCCATGTTTTAAATTGGGAAAAATTAAAATTAATTTTCTCTAATTAAGTAACTTAGATTAAATATAGCACTGGTCAGGTAGTGGATGAAATATATAAAAGGGCAATGTTTGGAAACTAGATGTCTGGTGGTGATTATGATAAAGTATAAACAGATGTTGAATATAATGCTGTACACTTGAAAAGCATATGACCCTATAAAGCAATGTTAGCACAATAAAAAATTGTTAACAGAGTATATTATTACTCATCTGGTAATATATTGAGGAATTTTCTTTCAAGTTTTAGAGGAGATTTAAATTTTATATTTGTCTCATCTATTGGATATTTTGTTTTCTAAATATTTTTTGTTTTATTTATTTGAATTTTCTTGCCTCGGTGTTAAGTTTTCATTCCCTGGCTATCAGAAAGGGAAGAAAAACACAAAAATACATTTATTGCAAATAGCTATCTTACTATAGTTAAATAATTCAGACCTAATCAAAAATAATATAACCCAATCCATAACCCACAATCTGTGGGTTGAAACTGAGTTCTTTATTAATGTTTTCTCTTTACTTATAGATATGAAAATCTGTTTAATTAGAATATCCTGCTGTTATAACATTGACAGTTTTTTCCATAACATTTCAAGCACTACATAAGAACTCAGTGTATTCTTAAACATATGGCTTCCACTATGTGGCAATAAGAAATCATATTTTGTGAATATGGGCAGAGGAAATACATAGCTTACTAGGAAAGTATATTTTTACTTACCTTTGATAATTTGCTGTTATAAAAACCTTTAACAGAAGTCTTATGCAATTGATTTTATATACTGTTCAATAACATGTATTTTATCTTTTTTATAGGGCCCATTTAGATTTTGTCACGTAACTATCTTTTTTCTTTAGTGGATGTCACCACCATCTCATTCAAATCGTCTCCATTTTCAGTTTAAAACTAAAGAGAATGCAAATTAAGGATTTTGTAGACAAAAAATTAATTAATAACCTACTCAGTGTTGCTGGTGGTAATTACATTTCACAAACCACTATCATCATACAGCCTTAGCGACAAGTCTCAGGCCAAGCCCTCCAAAGAGAGCCCAAGAGTAGAGTTTGTTTGAAGGTAATAGTTTATTTTGGAATGCTAGACCAAGAAACATCAGTGAGTGGCAGTGCAGATAGATACAGGCAAAAAATGAGTTTGTCCAAGGATGTATCACTAAGATGTTTGCCTGTGTGGGCAACTGGAGCTCGGTCTCAGTCCTATGGGACTGAAGAATCATCAGAAGGAGACTCAGAATTGCCCACCCCAAAGACAAAGAGGAGATATTGATCCCGCTCCCCGTCAGCCCCTTTAGTCAAGGATTGTTCTGTGGGAAAATAATTCCTTCATACTTCCATGCTTACATATGAATTTCAAGAACGCAACCGTCTCCACAGGGCATCCAGTGAAGTAGAGGCAGCGGGCTTTTCCTACAGAGACCTAAGAGAAGGTTGTTCCATGTTGTGCTGATTGCTTTCGCTGGGCCCAGGGGCAAGGGAGAAGTGACAGCCCCGGATATGTCAATGCAGACTTTCAGGGAGAAAGATACCAACGAGGAAGAGAAAGCAGACAGCTTCTTTGGCATTGTAGACAAGAAAATCATATTAGCTTCCAATACATGCCCACAGAGACAAATAGACACACCACAATTGCGTTGTGAGCTCGCGCGTGCACGCTCATGTCCTAAAACTGCTTTCCATCAAACTGTGAGAGTCTATTATTTCATCTCTTCCAGACTCCATTACTAGTAACATTAAATTGATAGTTTGAAGTAGATTAAGACGGGAGTGTTTCCTTGCAGACACTGGCAAGTTCTACACACCAGAGCATTTGATTTTTGCTTTTTCTGTCAGGAGGGACCTGAAATCTAGTTCACAAGCACATTTCTACCATGTGCATATATGCACATGTGTGTGCAGATATATAAATACACCCATAATAAATACAATTTATTTATAATTGTTTATAAATTATTTATAAATTGTACCTTGGTAAAATAATAAATTCCACAGTTACAAAATAGAAACTAGGCATAGGGTCCTTTCTTGGAAAAACAGATTTGAAAATAGGAGTAAAATATTAATGCCATCACCTACCTACCAATCCACAGATTAATCAAGAAGAGGTGGGGAAGGACACTAGCTCAGGTGATAGTCATATTTCATGAGTTGCTGCTAATTAGGGCACTCATTGTCTGCTCCGCCCCAAATTCTCGTGCTGAACTCCCAGCTCCAACACCTACTTCAACGCCGCCTCACAAGAAGAGAAGGTTAGGACACAGATGCACAGAGAAGCAAGATCCTAGGAAGACCCAGGAGCGCCAGCACAAGCCAGGAAGAGAGGCCGCGGGAGAAGCCAACCCTACCGACGCCTTGATCACAGACTTCCGGCCTTCAGAACTGTAAGAGAATGTATTATCTTGTTTAAGTCACCCAGTCTGGAGTGCTTTGCTCTGACAGCCCTAGCAAACGAATAAACCTCTGCAGTTCCAAGTCACCTTGACAATCTGGGGAAGCAGAGCAGCCTCAGGGACCAGAGCGCGGTCAGCCACCGCTCCCCAAGCCTGATATGGCCTGCCGGGGTATACACATAGAATTTGCCAGACATTCAAGGACAGGGGCACATAGTACAAGAGCCCTTCGTTCTTTCAAGGCTCCTAAATAAAAAACAAGTATGTTTTATGACTCACACATAGACATTTGGGATCTAAATTCAAACAATTGAATATATAGTATTGTTTATAAATTCTAGCCATTTGCAAGATCCAAATAATTTTGGATCCACAAGCTTCAATTTTCAGGACAATCCAGTCACCAAGCAAGGGAAGGATGGTCGCAGGGAGGTATTTGCACAGAACCAGAACACACAAGGGTGCAACATCTGCAAAGGCAAATGCTCCAAATTGCCATCTTTTATTTATTTTTTCCCCAGGTGATTTATTAATATAGTAAATATTCTAAAGTAGGACTACTATCACATTTTAAATTTCACAATTTAAGTTTCTTTCATGATATTTCTACTGGAATATATACTAAAGTGGAAGCTTTTGTGAAAATACTTAGGTATAATGAAATGTACTTCATAGCAAAAATATTAACCGAATCAATTCATAGTTATTAAAGCCATAATAATTATAATTATTACCTTTCTCACGCACATTACCTTTTTTAATAGTGCACTTTGACCATGATACAAAAGAAACAGTTCAACCCTTGCTTTTCTAAAATGACCTGGGCTTATGTAGGCAGCAGGGACTGTAGGTTTAAATTTAGTCTTGCCGGGTACAAGTCACTTTATTTTACCATGAAATGGCCATCTAGTATACACTGGAAATTTAAACCTCTGGTTCATTTCTTGCTTCTCTATTTTTGTTGTTCTTTTTCTGATCAATATATGTAAGGAATTTTTTTCTTGCCAGTATGTAAGCACAGGAAATATAAAGGAAGAAATGGTAATAAACTCCCATCACTTGTATCAACATTGTAAAAAATTGTATGATGACTATTTTTAATACTTGAACCTAATCTGACACTGCTATATGTCATATATAAACAATATGTTAAGTAGTATATGCATATAGAAACAAAACGAAAAGATTTTTTTCCTGAAGTCCTTGTTAGTTTTTATTTAATTAACTTGGAAGCTTTAACTCCAGACAAACTTGTCTCCACTAATTACTGCCTTACCATGTAACCTTGGGCAAATTAATTAATCTCTCTAAAGCTTCAATTTCTACACAGGAAGAAAGCAATATAACCTACCTAATGGAACTATTGAAAATTATGACTGAGAGCATCTATAGCAAATCCCTAGCCTAGTACATGGAAAAATGAAAATTTTAAATAATCAAATAAAACAAAACAATAAAATATTACTTGAAATAATCTCATCTATAAAATGGAGGTTAAAAAAAATAGGTCATTTTAAGGAAGATAATGAAGAATAAATTAGTTTATGTAGGTAAGTTGCCTAGCAAAATGCTTAAAACAAAGTAGATAATCAAGAAGTAATAGATATTTTCATCACAGAACTTACTGAAATCTCTTGTTACATGCTTATATTTAAAGAATTTATGATTTGGAGCCCTCTGGTGTTCCTAGTGGGCACTGCGATTTTGAATTGGGTAAGTGTAAAGTTAATATTGATCAGTATTTCCCCAAGGTATAATCATTTATATACTGTACAGACATGCATACGTAATGCATGTACATGTGTACATGCATACATTTTCATACATACATGCATACATACAACTCATCCAAATTAGCTGTTATTTATTTAGTATTTTCATTTAGACTGATTTATTTTTAAGGCAAAATCAAAATATTTCCAAAACCACTTTTCTGTATTAGTACGATAAATGGAAAATTAGTATATTTTTAACATACTTGACCTAAATACATAATTATTTAACATAGAAAATTTTAATTTGAGTACCAACCAGAATTATATCTTATACAACACTTTGCGAACTTTTACTTTACAGCAATAGATTTCATGATATGAAGAGTAAGGGGAAGTTTCACAAAGGAAGCAGTTTCTTAAAATTAAATTTTAAAGAATTGTGAGAAGTTGATTTGGTGGACAAAGGACGTTCCCAACAGATTAAAATAGGAAGGCAGAGAATTGCAGAAACATTGTGTCATTGGGGAAACTGCATGATGTTTAAATGACCGGTGTCCAGATGGGCAGTTCATGAAGAGGAGGTGGGAAGGCTCCCCATCACTGAAAGTCTGTGGGCTTGATTCATCTGCAGGGCTAGATTTGTCAGCAGAGCGCATTTCCCCAACAATAGAGTTACATGAAATTTTAGTAAATGTTTCCCCTCACCATCCCATAGAGTGTGTGTGTGTGTGTGTGTGTGTGTGTGTGTGTGTGTGTGTGTGGTATCCAGGTTGAGAAATGTTGAGTTAAACAAAATTAAGCAGCAATTTTTTTATTATTATTTCAGGAATCGTCACAGCACAGCAAAATTCCAAGAGATAATTATAGTATACAGATTATATCTCAATGTATTTGTTCTTGGAGTAGTTTATTTTTCAAAAAGTTTTCCTATTGTTTTTATCTATTGCTTTAAGAGAGGTAGAGATAGACATAAATGCTATCAGCAAGATATGCTTTGAGAAGTGCCCATAGGTTTTGAAGAATTTGGTGTTTATGTGTGTGTTTGTTTTTATAATACAATAATACCTTGGTTAGAGTTGTGTTTTTCTAAGATCGTTGGCAACAGTATGACTTGAAGAAAAAAATACTAGAAGCTACCAAGTAAGCTAGATTATGGCTGAACCACCCATACATAGTTCAGTGGTAGAAGGCATCACACAATCACTACATATGTTATGAATTATAAACTACATGAGTTAAAAATACTCTTAGGACATTACAAATTTGAAGGCAATAATTTTTGCCCTTAAAAAAAGAAAGAGACTCATTAAGTAAAGGAATGAATCTTATTGGAAGAAATAACACAATTATGCAAGAAGAACCGACAGGGAGATTTCCAGGAAAGATATGGAAATGTTACCAGCCAAGCAGAAATTAGTACAAGCCAAGCAAATCTGAATAAGAGCAAATAGAGAATCATGTTAATGGACTAAAAGGTATAACAAATCTCAAAAACAAAACACAAATTATAGGAAAATAACTAATTCTCTTTTATTTCAATAATTGCATTATGTAATTTTAAAATTCTCTTACTGATTTTATTGAAAGACAGACAGGTGGAATGCTTTAGCTTGTGAAATAACAGGAATCACCTGTGAACCTCATTGTTGAGTTTGAAGCAGAGTGAGTGTGTGAGGAGGGTGTGTATGTTAGTGCAGGCAGTGTTTTGACAAACAAAAATGGGTTGGAGATAGGGAGAGGTGAAACAAACCACCAAAAAAATAGAAGGAAGAAAACAAAGCGCCTTGAATATATAGGAGGAATAAAAAGAAAATAAAACATTTTTACTATAAGACATTGAATTACTCAAGCAGTTTGATGGATCCTTTTTGCTCTCAAATTGATATTCTCCAGCCTTTAGAGGGGCTGCTATACTCATTTGGCTGTTTGGGGGAATAATTATGCATTTTCTGTATGAAGTGGTTTGAAATGTCACATTGCTTGAGAGTTCTTGCAGCTTGTCAGATTGTGTTAATTTTCTTTATTTTTCTCATGAATGCTTTAAACTGTTGACCTAGCTCATGAATAGAATAGCACTTTTCGTTCTCCTCTGAAAATACAGGGGATTTGTTAGTAGACATCATTAGATGCATAGAAAGTGAAACATCTTGGTAAAAAATGTTGGTCAATGTTTTGAAGATAAAGTGAATACATTTAGTTCTTTTTTAAAAAGTGTTTAATTAATATTATACAGTTTTTACTCCAACTGATTTACTCATTCAACTTGGTTTTTAATTTATATTTTCACTGATTATTCCCTAACATTATTATGGAATGTACTGTAATAATAACACTGGTCAACAATGAGATCATTACTGGCTTAAAAAGGGCCTAATCTGTAGTATTTTGGGGTGCTGAAACATGAATAATATCCGGAAAATTTTTTATTAGCTCTCATTTTGAAGATATTTCATATAATTCATTTTATATGTTTCACCATGTAAATTTATCCAGTAGGACTGCAACAACATCCTATCAGCCTAGAATGATGTAATATTGCATCACATTACATAATACCATCATGCACACATCATCCAGAGTTGATTGCATCATTTTCTGATGCAATGCAATAGTACTGCCAGGCGGCTGCTAAAGTAAGCAGTGCGCTCTATAAAACCCTGTTGGAAAGGTTGAGCATTGAAAATATTTCAGACTTTGTGTGAGAAAATTTAAACTACTGTTCCATAGAACTGTTCTTATTTTATCCATTTAGGCACAATACCTGCCTCGAAAGTGCGTTAATAGAGTGGACAATTTATGCTCTATTTGTGGGGAAGTGACATTTGCCAACCAGAAGAAAAGGATCACTTCTCAAGTGAAGAAGGTTTATCATCTTTACTTTGGATGCAAGGTTGGTGACCAAGACAAGCCTTGGGTCCCGCGAATATGCTGTGCTACAGGCACAACACAGCTTTCACAGTGGTTCAATGGCAAAAGACCATCAATGCCGTTTGCAGTCCCCATGGTGTAGAGAGAGCCAAGCAACCACATCAAAGACTCTTAGTTCTGCTTGGTTCCTCCTCTTTCTGGTGGAATAACGAAGCAAAAGAAGTCGAGAACAGTCTACCAAAACATTCCATCGCATTGAGACCAGTTCCGCATGGTGAGGGACTTCCTATTCCAGAACCTCCAGCAGAATGTTCTCTTGATTCATCTGATGAGGACAAGGGTGAGCTGACCTGTTCTTCTCCTGTTCCATCCACATGCAGTGATCCAGATTTTCACTGTGGTGCTTCATCAACCCCACACAGACTAACACAGGAAGACCTAAATGACCTGGTTTGTGATTTGGACTTATCCAAGAACAAGGCAGAATTGCTAGGATCAAGACTCCAACAATGGAATCTGCTAGAGGAAGATGTCACAATTACTTTCTATTGAAAGTGCCACCAGCAGTTGGAGCCTTTCTGCAGAAAGGAAAGTACTCTGGTATTCTGTTCTGATATTAAGGGCCTCATGAATGCCTTAGAAATCACTCATGATGCACAAGAAGGAAGACTATTTCTAGACTCTTCAAAACTGAGCTTTAAGGCTGTGCTTTTACACAATGGAAACTGTCTTCCATCTATTCCAGTAGAGCATGCTGTCCACGTGAAAGAGACATACAATAACTTAAAGCATCTACTGAATTCCATTGAGTATAACAAGTACAGCTGGCACGTCTGTGGTGATTTGAAGTGAGTTGCCCTTTTAATGGGACTGCAGCAGGGATATACAAAATACATGTGTTTCTTATGTGAGTGGGATAGCCGAGCAAGTGAATTGCACTACTTGCAAAGGAACGGACTTGCAGACAAAATGTAGCCATTGGAGAGAAGAATATCCAGTGCCCAGCTGTGGTCGAGGCTCACAAAATCCTGCTACCACCCCTTCACATCAAATTAGGTTCTCGCCAGCTTTCCAATACCTGCATGAAAAATTTCCTCGACTCAGCGAAGCAAAAATTAAAGAGGGAGTTTTCGTGGGTCCTCAGATTCGAGAGCTCTTCAAAGATGACCGATTCAATGACTTGCTGCAGGGTGATGCAAAACAAGCAGGGAATGCTTTTTGCCTAGTGTCTACAAACTTTCTTGGGAATGTAAGGGCAGAAAACTACAAGGAACTAGTAGAAGACATGCTGATGCAGTATCAGAAACTTGGCTGCAATATGTCTCTAAAGATCCACTTCCTTCATTCCTATCTGGATTTGTTCCCTGAAAACTGTGGTATGGTTAGTGATGAACATGGCAAACATTTTCATCAAGATATTGCATCAACGAAACAAAGATACCAGGGAACATAGTCCACTACAATTCTGGCTGACTACTGCTAGACACTCCCCAGAGATGCTACTGAACAGCTGTACAAGACACAATCGAAGAAATCTAAGAAGTAGTCTATGACTTGATCTTTTACAGGTATTAAGCATAGGCCTATTACTATTGACATGCATTTCATGATGTAAACATCCATTTATTGCAGATCACAAAAAAAACTAGAGCCAAAATTAGAATTTGACTGTCATGTTCATGTTGAGCACATACAAATTGATAGGAAATGACTAATTTTATTTCAGTAACATGACGTCTGTAAAAATTTGTTGACCAGTATAATCAGAGTCCTCCAGTCAGCAACAAGCTATCCCAGAGCTGTAAAGAAATTGCAACTTTGAATAAATAAATCAAACATCCTCTGAATAATCAGAAAACCCAAGTAATGAGGGAATTGACTGGGTGGCGGGGGCCTTTGCCTTTTCTTTCTATTCTTTTGTGTCTCTCCCTTGGAGTTCTCTTGTTTCCATTCCACCTGCCATGTCCTATACTGGCTTAGCCCTAGTTGACAGTACTTTTCTTTCTTTAACAATATTGAAAGAGTTGAACATTTTTGAAAGGAAACATAATAAACACTAAGCAGGAAAAAAATACCAAAAATAAACAAAAAAGATGCAAGCAGCCTGAAAATAGCTAATTTTGAAAATGACAGGTTTTAGACTCTAAGAAAAATCATAAAATGACTGAGGCAGGACTGGGCTTCTTTTCTTCCAGTAGCTCAGCTTATTTGATGGGCTCATCCAACCTGAAGTCCCACGTAAGTGAGGTCTTCCCAGTCCTCTTCTTCACCCTTCTCTCCATAGGAGAGTTTGCGCTTTTCTGCCACCTGAGGACACAACACGAACATGGCCATCAGTGACCAGACACACACTCTGATGGCCTCTTGATGTCAGATTCCACAAGCTGCAGAACTGGAGGAAAAACAAGGAAGACAGATAAAATATCTTCCAAAACAGCTACTTATGTCAAAAAAGAATGGCAAAGTGTAGGTCAGAGCTGGAATGAATATACTGTTCACCTCAAGGATCAGTTGCAAGAGATGATGACAAATCCAACTTGAAGAATCACTACATGATGAGAAATACTGAGCAACAGTCTTCCCAGATCCAGAAAAGATGCAACAGAGGAATTCTTATTGGACACGGTTGAGACTAAGGTTGAAAAATGAAGAAAACAATCTTCCAATGGAGATTGAAATGCTCCTTAGATAGGAGTCAAAGAAACATGAAAAGAAGCTGGAGTTTCTGGAGAAATATGATAGGGACCCAAAAATGAGACTGAATGAATGAAATGCTTTCAAAGCCGCAAAATAACATGAAACACCTTCAAGACCTCGTGAAAATAAGGGAGTAGAAACAGGGCATCATTGAAAATCATACAGAAAAGGAAAAGACCATGAAGAAGCTAGAACTGGATGACTTTGAATTAAACAACATCAGAAGGCTCCAGACTGGTGGCAAGACTCTGGGTAGGGAATGAAGTTTGTGGCTTCAAAATTCCAAGAAGAGCAGAGATGAGAGCAAGAAGTAAAGGTTAAAAAAAAGAAAAGGAAAAAAAAAGGGCAAATGTGAAGGGATTATCCTAACTGAAATCAGCCAGAAGGAAAAAGATAAATATTAAATGGTTTTACTTACATGCAGAATATAGAGAAATTGAATAAAAAGTCAAGAAAAAGACAAAACTAGCAAGTTTACCATAGGTCTGAGGCATACAGGAAGGGAGGGCAAGGAGGGGTTCAAAATAGGGGAGGGAAGAGCACAAGGGTCTATGGTGAGGGTTCACAGATGATATGGTGTCAGTAGATGTATGGGGTCTACAATTAAGGGGAGAAACCAAATACTGTGAAAAAATGACAAATGATATAAGGAAATAATGAATAAATAAATGAATAAACATAAATAATGGTTGGAGAGGCAAGAAAAAGCAACCACGTCTTCTTCTGTCTTTTCCTCTGCTATTCTCAGATGGGAAGTCCAACTCGAAGAGAGTAAGGAATGTCTTTTACCAAATCAGACAATTTGTCCACAGGCTTTTTTTTTTTTTTTTTTTTGCCTTATTGAGACAACCCCAGAAGAAGCTGGTGATTTCACTTTGCATGTTATGTCAATTTTCAAATCCTGAATTTGGATTATACCATCAATTTAAACCTTCTTCATACTCTGAAAAAAAGATCACATTGAAGAAAGGCTTCTAGGAGACTTGTGAGATTCTGCTCACTTTTTCTCATCAGAAGTAAAACACTGCATAGGCTTAGTTACAGTGATGCATAAAACGTCAATCATCTCTGTTTTTAAAAAAGGAAAAAAGATAGAAGAAAATATAGGCAAAACTCTACACAACATACACCTCAGCAAAATCTTGAAAGACTCATCCCTCAAAGTGAAGGAAGTGAAAGACAAGATAAACAGATGGAATTACATCAAACTAAAAAGCTTCTGTACAGCAAAAGAGACATTAACCAAAACTAACAGACACCCTACCAACTGGGAAAAGATTTTTGCACACAATACATCTGATAAAGGACTGATAACAAAAATTTACAAGGAACTCACACAACTCAACAAAAACAAAGCCAACAACCCAGTCAAAAAATGGGCAGAAGAGCTCAAAAGGCACTTCTCCAA
>PVIJ01013740.1:0-43826 GCA_004024925.1 Scalopus aquaticus | reverse complement strand
TTATACATACAAGCTGGGGTACAGGCCAGAAGCGTGGGGCGGCGAGAGGATTCACCAGAGCCGGGAGCAGAACAGGCAGATCAGAAATACACTGCTGAGGGGAGCAGCGGGCGAGGCAGGAGAGGTCTGCCGCACCATGTGGGATTCTCCCTGGCCGGGCGTCGAACTCGCGTCGCTGCTGCCGCCGACAGCTCCACAGCGCAGCGCTTAACCGCTGCGCCACCGGGGAGGCCCTCTGAAATGTTTTAAATGTCAGGAAGAAGCATCTTTGGACATGTTTAACATCAGCACCCTTTCTTCTAATTAAGAGTATTTTAGGGACTGTGTATCCAGCACCGCTTAAAGGCCTAGAACGCCCTCTGGGCACCTCCGTCCCTGTCGTCCCGGTGTTCGGTGTTCTTCCTGGTGGGCAAGGCGGCCTGGCGGTGAGCAGCCGCTTCCTGCCGCCCGGAACCCGGAGTCCGGACCAGAAGAGCCGCCTCCTGGTGCACTCGCCCCTCCTTGCCGCGGCCGCAGCGCAAGTGCGGGACAGCGTCAGGAGTGGCCACCGACGCGCTGTCGCCGGTGACCACCCTCTGTGGCTGGCTGGTTTGGGTGCCAGCTGGCCGACGCAGAAGGCAGCCGACCTGGGGCCAGAGCTCAGGGGCGACCTGTGTCCTGCTTGCACTTGTTGACTTTCTGTTGAAAGAATTTACCCAGAAGCTGTTTTGAAGAGTGACCCAGAGTCAAGTTAATGAACATCACAAGTAAAGAGTCCAGACTCCCCTTCGTCTTGTCCTGCAGCACGTGGGCCGTCCGACGCTTTGGAACGTTGTGCCTTTTAGGCAAACACACGGCGATCACTGAAATAGGGAAGAGCATATTGTTTTGTGTGAATAGACATGGGTTAGGAAGTTATTTTTCCCCTTATTTTTTTAGACTCCCCCCCCCTTTTTTTTTTTTTTAGATTTTATTTTATTTATACATACAGCTGGGGTACAGGCCAGAGGTGTGGAGTGGTGAGAGGCTTCACCAGAGACAGAGTGGGGAGCAGAACAGGCAGATCAGAAACACACTGCTGAGGGGAGCAGCGGGCGAGGCAGGAGAGGTCTGCCGCACCATGTGGGATTCTCCCCGGCTGGGCATCGCTGCTGCCAACAGCTCCACAGCGCTGTGCTCAACCGCTGCGCCACCAGGGAGGCCCCTAGACTCCCCCTTTCTATCCATTTTCCTTAGATATATTCTAGTGCTTAGAACAAATCCCACAGACTCACAGTTTCCTTGACAAAAAAGAGCACAGTCGAATTTCAAAGACCTAGTTGTCTGTAATGGACAGTTTTCCATTTTGGATGTGAATGTAAATGGGCTTAATTAGCTAATGAAACAGTGACTCCTGCCTGTCTTTCCACTCTGCTCCCCACGAAGATCACTTGATATAATGGGGCAACACCGGCTTGGAGACACGGGTTTGGATTTGGGTTTTGCTTAGACACTTAGTGGCTTTGAGAAAGTGACCCCCTTGTTGAAGCCCAGGTCGCCCCCGACAGAGTGAAGGGCCGGCCACCTGCAAAATCTCGGGGCTGGGGGGAGGGGTGTTCAGGGCATCAGGGTCCTCCTACTGCCCCCTCCCCCCCTTCTGATCGCTGCTGCGATGCTCCGGCCCGCCCCGCGAAAGCCCTGTGTGACCAGGGACCATCAGAGATAGCAGGTTTATCCAAATAGCCAAAAAAATCTATTGTTGCCTCTGATTCCTCTCCCCGCTGCATTTCAGTCTTTCTGATGTTCAAGGTCCTCCTGCTAAATGGGCCTGAATAACTGTTCCTGCCTCCTAGGGGCAGTGGGGGCGTCGTATGTGGTATCACCCTTCAGTCAGCAGTGGCGCTGCTACTTCAGCCGTGGCTTCCAGTTCTTAGTTAGCAGGGTTTTGCTTGCTCTCTGCAACAGCACGCCTGACTCCCAAGTGTAATTGCTGCGTGGGGACTTGACTTCATCCCTTACCTCGGGCTCTGTGGTAGCTGCTGGGCTCGCTTCCAAGCTCCCAGCACCTACATCTGGAGGCTGGGGGGGGGGGCAGCTTCTAGATGCTGTGCATGCAACGCCTGCCCGCCCGCCCCGCCCCGCCGCTGTCACTTGCCCAGGCAGGGCGGGGGCTTGTCATTTCCTGAGCTCTTGTGGGGTGCTGCCCTCGGTGATGCACAGCCACACGAACACAGCACCCCTGTGACCAGGGCAGGGAGGGGGCTGCCCTGAGACATTACAGCCTTTAGGGTCCTTCTGGAAATCTCGGCGTCAGAATGCCTGTGCGTGGCGCGTCCTGTCTGCGGGCTCCTGTTGGGGTCAGAGGAATGAGATGCAGGGGCTGAGCAGCGCTGTTCCGCGGAGCAGGATCTGTCCCTGGCGGAAGGGGTGGCTTTAGAGGACAAGCGCTCGTGAGCGTCTCTCACCCATCACACGTGCCGTTTCCTGGATATTGTTTCAGAAAAGATGGAAGTGGGTTTTCAGGAGAAGTGAATTGTCTTGAAGGAAAATACCCAAACTTCAGGTAATATTTTGATCTCAATACATTGTGAAGGGCAGCTAGGGTGACACTGGCGCAGACCAGTGTGACTGCAGGGACCCAGAGGACGAGTTGTTAGTCTACAGGGAACTGTGATTTAATTTTCAGTGGAGTCAGATTAATCAGATTTTAATCAAAGCCTGCATTGTAATCTTGGCTCAACATTACCTGAGTAACTGTCTTGTTGGTGAAAAGATGCATTTCCTGGACTGTTCGCTGCAGCTTGCTAGCTAGTAGATGGGACATGGCGTGAGCGCGTGGCAGGAAGGAATTGGCTGAGGTCACATGTGGGTCCTTCCAGGGGGTTGCACGAGTGTGGGCGTGCGCGTGTCCGGCGTGGCACATGCCGTGACGCCCTCAGGATCTGTTCTCGGTGCCCTCCCCACCTGAGCTGCTGGGACACCAACACCCTGTGGACTCTGATTATAAATGAGCATAGATGCTTAAAAAAAAAAAAAAAGCCAGAGGACGTGGGTCTTCACGCTGCGCCGGGCGCGGCTCCGCTTTCCTCACGCCATGTGCTCTCTGTCACAGGTGCGGGGGCACGGTCGGTGCTATTTTCACTTGCCCACTAGAAGTCATTAAGACGCGGCTGCAGTCTTCCAGGCTGACTCTCAGAACAGTCTACTACCCTCAGGTTCATCTGGGGACCCTCAGCGGGGCCGGAATGGTGAGACCAGCGTCAGTGACACCCGGACTCTTGCAGGTTCTGAAGTAAGTCGTCCCCCCACCCCAGCACGTCGGATGGCGAGTTCTTTGTCCAGACTTAAGGGACAAAGTCTGGCACCTTTGAACTCTGACCTTGCTGATTGGCCGCAGGGCTCCTGGGGTGCATGTGATCACTGTGCAGGGACAGTGAAAGCAGACCTAACAAAGGTGCCCCAAACCCCGCTTGTTATCGCCGCATCGAAGGGCTGCTTGTGCCCAGTCTTTCCAGGGCGAGCCCGAAGCTGGGGGTGGGGGAAAGGGTTAAAAATTCCCAGATTTCATACCTGGCCAACCTGCCTATTTTAATAGTTTCACTGGATTTGCAATGTCTCATTTGCCTACAGAATAGCTAAATAGACATGTTAAAATTGGCTTCGCAGTCTCTGTGCTTAAGTAAAATTAGAAATTCAGAAGCGCATGTGATATTACCTGGTTTTTAGCTGAAAAGAGATGTTCAATAAATAATAGTTGAATTCCACTAAACCTGATATTCAGCCCTCTGAGACGCCATGGAAGTGTGTGCTCGAGAGCGACACCGCTCTGGCAGCGCGGACGTTCCGCTGAGAAGCGGAAACTCTTTGCAGTGGTGCGGAGACGCTCTGCTCAGCATGGAGGACGCTCGCCCCTTCACACAGAGTTCGGTCGCACTTGAGACGAGGTGGAATGGATTGCAAAGTGCCTCATTTTATTTTTAGGTATATTTTGTTTAGAAAACCTATCGAGTTCCCCAGGCATCGGTGCCAAACGTGCATGAGGGCACATCCATGTTTATTATGCCACTGGGCAGCAGAACCCGCTGCGCAGGGCAAGGTCCAGAAAGAGAGAATCAGAAGCCGGCTGGGAAACGGGGCTGGTACCCAGGGCTCCAGAAGAACCTGTTCTTTAAATTAAACATGGAGAAGCACGGCGGAGACACTAAGGCAGAGGTCCAGGAGAGCCCAGGAGCGAGAGGGGCATGGAAAGCGGAGGGGCACGGCGTCCCGGACAGGAGGGAGACGGGCCCACAGTCTCAAAAGCCACGCCTGTGAAGACGCCATCCTGCTCAGCCTTTGGGTCACTTCCAGGCAGCCGCAGTGTCTCAGATGACATCTTCCTCTGGGGAACACGGGGTGCTTTGGACCTAGACTGAAGCAGGTCATTTGCCAATGTCACTCACATGTGAATGAACTTCCTCCCGCAGGCCTTCAAAATAACTCGGGACCGGTGCGTTGACTTTACTGTAACTGGGGAACTGTTACCCAAAAGCTGTGGGTGGCAGCAGGGTCAGGTCTGTGAGGTAAACGAGGGCGGGACTTAGGATAGGTTTCTACCTCTCAACGCCGCCCCTGCCCCGCTGAATGAAGAGATGCATAGGCACGTCGAGATAGAGACAGAGATAGATGATCGTAGTAAAGATACAGGGACATGTGTATTGGGACAGGTTTGTGAAACTGTAAATCAGAGGGGGAAGAGCCTCTTTTTGAAAAGCTCTTGTTAGCACACAGTGAGCGTCCTTCCACGTGACTTCAGCTGCCAGGGTGTTTAAAATCAGAGCCCTGGCCCCGCAGCCTGGCCCTTGGAAGCAGCTCCAGCCTGCAGGTACCCGGGTCTGTCTCGGAGCCAGGCTCACCCATTATCCAGCCGAGATGCAGGTTCCTCTTGAAGTGGCAGCGCCTCACTCAGCGGCCCTAAGGAACATGGGGGACATTTGCGGAAATTGATCCCGCCACATTGCAGTGACCAGTCTGGCCCTGGCCTCCAGAAACTTGCCGTAACTGGCGCGCCTGGCCCTGAGTTTCTGGGTGGACCTCAGTTTGGATGGCAAGTGGGCTGAGCAGGAAGGGGCTCCAGCTACTAAAACCCAGGCAGACACCCCCACCTCCACCCCCACACGGCCACGTTGCACTCTCCGCCGATACTGTTTTGAAAACACTTACTCTGTAGTCACATCTAAATGGAGAATGCAATTACTCTGTGAAATTGTTAATATGTTTTATTAGAAAAGTATTTGGGTAGTGGCATTTTTCACCAAGAGCTCTTTACAGCTTCATTTCTTCCACTTGATACATATAATCTGTAAGATTCTCACCGGATATTTCACAGCTGCCAAAATAAAAACGACCATTTCAGGTAGCGTCGTTGATTTTTCACAAGGCTCTGAGAGCCGCGGTGAGGCGTGCCTGGCCCTGTTTTATAGAGGAAATGCAAAGCAGGGGTTAAATGACCTACTCAAGATCATGCTTAGGAAATTTCTAAGTAAGAGCTGCAGAGCTAAGAGTAACCCCAAGTGCTGAGCGGTGACCCGCCTGCTGTCCCGAGCCTTACCCCTCTGAAGGCTGGAAGCCTAGGCCTCAAGCCCAGCCCTCTCTCCAGCTCGCACTGAAACGCCATCGGAACTGGCAGCGATTCTCTGTGTCTCATGCTCTACGCCCGCTGCCCGCCCAGCATCTCATCTCGACTGTTTACTGGGCATCTGAAGCACAACTTGTGCAAAACTGAGCTCCCCCAAACCTGCTGCTTCTGCTGGATGCCCCCTGGCCAGCACACAGCCACTGCACCCCTCCCCTGCCCAGCACTGCAGCCGCAGAAGCATCATGTTCCTGGACCTCAGTTCCTGCAGTCTTGCAGCAAATCCTGTCAAGGTCACTTCCACAACACGAGCTGGATCTGAGCCTTTTCGCTTCTTCCTCCACCCTGTGCTGATGTAAGCACCTGTCTGCCCTGTTACCACACTAGCTTCCTTCCCCACTAGTCTGTGGGAGACCTGCCCCCATTTAGATCCTCAGTCTGTGCTCCCCAGAGAGCCAGAGAATCCTCTGCTCAGATCCCTCCAGGAGCCAACGTCTTCCTTCAAGTAGAAGCCAAAGCTTCCCTACTGCCACCAGGCTCTGCACCGCCACCACGCCGCCCACCACCCCTCCTATCCTCCCACCCCATCCCTCCCACTCACTCAATTTTCCTCCTTGTTGCCCCTTCCACCGCAGGCCCTTTGTACTGGACCTTGACTGCACGCTGGCTGCCACCTGTCACTTTAGCAGGACGGCTTTGCAGTGACCAGGGTGTTTAAAATCAGACCGTCCCCCTTCATCCCATCCCTTCTTCCTACTTTAATTTCAGCCCAGGCTGACTTCCATGGAGCAGACAGCATAGTTCCTTATTTACATTGTTTCCTCTCCCTGCCCAAACGGAATGGAAGCACCCCAGATGCAGGGACTTTGATTTGTTTTGACTCCTGAGGTATCCCTGGAATGCTACCTGTCAGTAAGATGTTGCCTGCAAGTAGCTTAACAGACACATACACACCCCGCCTCCTAAATAATATCAGTTACTGTCATAATAAGTACCTTCTGAGCTTTATAAATGTGAGATTTGTAACTGAGTTTCCTGATAGCCAAGGCAAAATGGAAATACCATATTACGTAAAGTTCATCTGAAAAAAGCACACTGGCTCTTTAAAGGAGATGTCTATTTTTTCTGTTAAAAAGTCATAAAGCATGTTACTCAGTACTTCCATGAAGGCTGTGCCATCATAAGAGTCATTGTCTTTTAGGAGGGCGGAGCAGAAGAGACCACTTATCATTTGACCACCTCCTTCTCTTGCCTGGGCTGCTACTAGCCTTCTGATACGCTGGTGCCTTGCCCTTGGCTAAAGGTAGTGAGGACGGTCCTCAGAGGGCCCTTGACCCAGTGAGTGATAGAACAGGATGAGCGCCCTTCTGTCTGTGCCACAAAGGCCATCAGGCTGTCGGGTTTAGACGGGGGTTTATCCAAAACCCAAGTGAGTAGAATGATTATTCACTTCTAGCTAAGCTCCTTCTTGCTTATCTGACTCTTTCAGGAAGTACTACTTTAAGAGACCTGACAGGTGGCAGAATTTGCTTACAGGAAGCTTATCTTTCCAAATACAAATTAATGTTTCCTTGTGCCTAACATACAAATAACCTACTAGAGAAAAAATATGCTCCATTGAAATACTAATCACTTCTAACATTTTGAATATAGTTATTTAAAAAGGGAAAAAGCAAGAAGTTAACACACTCAGGCTCTTATACTAAGTTTTCAGAGCATGGGATAGTCAATTTACTTCAGATGTTGGCCTTAAAAGGTCTTGTAACTTTTTTTTTTAATCAGACTCCTGTTCTTTAGACTACTCAACCAACTTATTTTTTTTTTTTTTTTTTAAAGCTCTTCTTTTTTTTTTTTTTTTTATTTATACATACAAGCTGGGGTACAGGCCAGAGGCGTGGGGCGGCGAGAGGGTTCACCAGAGACAGAGTGGGGAGCAGAACAGGAAGATCAGAGGTACACTGCTGAGGGGAGCAGCGGGTGAGGCAGGAGAGGTCTGCCGCACCATGTGGGATTCTCCCCGGCCGGGCGTCGAACTCGCGTCGCCGCTGCCGACAGCTCCACAGCGCAGCGCTCAACCACTGCGCCACCGGGGAGGCCCTCAACCAACTTATTTTTTGGTGGTTTTTTTTTTTTTTTCAAGTACCTTTCTACTCTGAAAAGTAATACTAGTGATCTAGTCTCTACCTTTTAAAAATTGACATGTTCAGATAGGATCTTGGTCTTGAATTAGTCTGTGGTAAGTCTGTTATGACCTAAAACTAGTGAAGAGACTAAAATATTTCAGATGAGACCCTAACTTCATCTTGCATGTCTCTGTGACTGTGGGAAAACTGGCCTGGACCCTCACGGCCTTATTTTGGGACAGAAGGATACCATTTATAGCAGGGACTTGATTGTCGGAGAACAGTTTTGTAAACATCCAGATCAGTTGGAAGTTTTGAATTATGTAACAGATTTGACTTTCTGCCCGCTGCTACCGCTGTTAATATGCGAAACTGTGGAGACAGGCTCTGCAGTTCTTAAAAGGTTGGAGTCGCTCGAGGACACGCGTTCCCTGCTGCATTATGGATGAGAGGCCGTGCGCTTTCTGGAGCCAGAGCCGTGCGCTTTCTGGAGCCAGAGATCCTCTAATTGTCTCAGGACTGCCTGGGGCTGCACAGGGCACGGGACGGGGGCCAGCGGCAGAACCGCAGCATCGCAAGATGTTCAGTATGCTGAGCGCTTAAGCCCTCACGGCATCCTGCATCATAGGTGCAGGTCACGTCAAGGTTTTACCTGAGAGAAGCTTTTGTTCAAAGAGCTTGGCTTTTTAAAAGCATCGTCTTGTTTTGAGGGAGTAAAAGTCAATAATGTCGACAGCATTACATTCTCATGCTTCTGTGAAGGGCCAGACAGATGGCTTGGTTTGGGCGCGGGTGGGAGTTCCCTGCAGCTCTGCGCCTTCACCTGGAGTGTGCGCCGCGCAGGAAGCCTGTGTGCCCCAGCCCTTGCCCCGGGACTGGGCAAGAGTGCCAGGTCGGAATTTTATAACCTGAGGTCTAGAGCTTTTTTTTTCCCCTTTTATACAATTTTCACTTTGAAATAACTTCAAACTTACAGAAAAGGACTCCCATAAGGGTTAGGGCATAAGGAGTCCTTTTTGATGCGGTTGTGAATGGAAGTGTTTATTTCCACCTTCGGATTGTTCATTGCTATTATGTAGGCGTCAGTTCACTTTGTATATTGATCAATTCTGCAACTTCGCTGAACTTATTTTTTAGTGAATTCCTTAGTATTTCTACATGTGAGATTGTCACCTGTGAATGATGATCGTTTTCCTTTCCATGCTAGGTCCTTTTATTTCTTGTTCAGTTGCTCTCCTACTACTTTTTAGGAAAGCTCTTAATAATACAAATATTATTTCAAGCAACTGAAACATTTTACATTCAGAAATTTAGAGGAGAGAAGCTAAGGTTCAGAATTTTAGTTGTGCGTTCAGAAAGTCCAGACCACAAAAAGCTGCACTGACATGAGGAAAGAAAGCTGTAAATGGGTAAAACTTGAACATTAGCCAGGATGCCACAGACCAGAACATCTACTTGACCTCTCTTGCACCAAAAACTTCAGTTTCCTTTTGAAACTTTTTCTATGGGAAAAATGGAAGTTGGTAGAAATAGAACTAGCAGATTTCACCTTACTTTTAGCTTTATTATGATTCTTTTCCATAAAGTAAGAGGTATCTTTTACTTTCAATGTCATAGTGGATGCAAAACATCATATGACTCTTTTACTTGTGACCAGATCAATTTAGAATGCTGTCAAATTGGAAATATTAATTACCAAGTAAAGAAGAATCCTCAGTAACTACAGCAGATCAAATTAGAGGGGACCGTAATTTAATAATGTAAATTCTTTTTGGATACCATGAAAATTGAGCCACTGAAAAGAATAAATTGAACCAAATTGAAGAACGAAATGTTCTATACAGTCCTTTTAGGATTTTCTTATAGTTACTATAATCAGAAACCATATTTAAATTTTTTCTTTTTTTAGAGAAAGCATGTTGGCAAGGGGATGGAAATATTGGAACCCGGTGTATCACTGGCAGGCATGTAAAATGGTGCAGCTGCTGTGGCAGATAGTGTGGCACGTTCTGGAAAAAATAAACCTAGAACTCCCTTAGGACCCAGCAACTCCCTTGCTGGATAGGAAACCAAAGAACTTAGAGACTGGACAGCTATGTGGACACTCACATTCACAGCGGCTGCAAGTTGGAAGCTGCCCAGCAGTCCTTTGACGGATAGGTAACTGGTGCAGACACAGCTGATTATTCAGCCTTAAAAAAAGTCAGTTCTGATCCAGGCTGCACCATAGGTGAACCTTGAAGATACCATGCTAAGTGAAGCAGGCCAGTCAGAGGATAGACACCAGATGACCTCGGTCTCAGCAGGCCCCTGGAGCAGTCAGACCCCTGGACACGACAGAATGCCAGCTGCCGGGGCGCGTCTGTCCGCACCGGGCAGGTGTGGAGTTTCAGTTCGAGAAGATGAAAAGCGTGGAGCCGCTGGGACGGCGGCGCAGTGTGAGCGGACTTAATGCCACTGATCTGTACTCCTGAAAGTGGGAGACAGTGAAAATGTGTTTGTTACACATTACCAGAATTTTAAAAATCGTCTTTGAACTTGAGATACAAGATACCTTTGAACTTGAGATTGAAGCTTTGGCTTTAAATACCATTCATTTGGCCTATGAAAATTAGGTTTTTCTATTCCTTCTATCCCTTTTTAGGGATCAATTACAACAGCCATCTAGAAAAGAGGATTGTTATAGATGAGTGAGTCCGAGAGAAATGCCATCCAAAAAAATCTGCCCAGTCCTCCGTGAATCTTACTAGGAGCACAGAATTCCCCATACAAGACCCCTCGCCAGATGCTTATCAGCCTTAATAGGATTTCAGTGTGTGGTCCAAACCCCCGCCATCTCGCCCCCTGAGGACCTGGGAGGAAGCTTCTTGAAAACATGCCGGTGATGAAAGTGGCATCCTTGGCACTGCTGGGATGTGAAATAATCAGACGAGAGTCTGGGGTCTCATTAACGCTGTCTTTATTCAAGGGGCTAACATGAAGGTGGAGGCCTGTTGTTAGTCTAAAGACCTTGAAGATCCATGTTTTTTTGTTTGTTCTTTATTCAGGTCAATCTTGGAGAAAGAGGGACCAAAGTCGCTTTTCAGAGGCTTGGGTCCAAACTTGGTTGGAGTCGCGCCATCCAGGTAAGCATGTAGCTCCAGCCAGCTCACCGTGTGCCCTGCCTGCCCGGGGCCGCGCTGCAGGCAGCCAGCCTCTTTATCCCATGGCTCTGAATAAATCCATCTACACAGAAGTGGTGCTAACTGTTTGGAGCAAGTCTAGTTGTTTTATTCCTAAATTGAAAATCAGTCTGCTCTCGTCACCGGAATCTTCTCTGAACAGGTGTTTGCTGCCCTCAGTCTGCTCTGCGGTCAGCAGCATCGACACCCCCCACCCCCGGGAGCTAGCTCGTTAGGCACCCGTGCTCTCAGGCGACACCAGGGGTGCTCCCAGAACCATCTCGGCATCTGCGGTCAGCAAGAGCCGCAGGTGACTCACCCGCACTTGGCAGCACTGATCTGAAGGGATATTAAAGGCTTCTAGGCTTTACTTTATATGAAATAACCTCTTCCTTTCTTTTATAATGCTTATTAATTCTCTTGAAAGTCTATTTAATATATAAAGCTACACTGCCCCACAGTAATAGCCACTAGCCATGTGGCTAATTTATTTCATTAAAATTAAAAATTTATTATATAGTATTGTAAAAAAAATGGTGACTCAACAAAATTCTACTTAAAAACTTCCATTCCTCATCCTCTCTGCCACATTTTAATCACAGGCAGCAGCGCCCCCGGCAGAGGGTGCCGTGGGCCACGCTGATACGGAGGATGGACATGTGACTGTTACAGTGACTAGGTGGGCAGCCTCCCCTGGAAAGCAGAGAAGAAACTGCTTCTAGAAATCCCCTCTGGGAGGGGAGCTGGGTGATGGGACACGTCACATACTCCGTGTGATGCTCAAATAGGCTTTTTTTTTTTTAAGATTTATTTTTTTCATACAAACTGGGGTACAGGCCAGAGTCTTGGGGCGGCGAGAGGGTTCACCAGAGACAGAGTGGGGAGCAGAACATGCAGATCGATGGAAACACACTGCTGAGCGGAGCAGCGGGCGAGGCAGGAGAGCTCTGCCGCACCTCAAATAGACTTTAAAGAGAATTCGTCTCTAGGGCAGAAACCGGAATGTTGTGTACGAGGCGGGTGCTGAGAACCTGGGGGATGTCCAGGGTTAGGGCTGCAGCTCACGCGGCCCACCTGGGGATGTTGTGAAAGTGCAGAGTCTTGCTCAACGCGTGTGTTCCTTTGCGACTTTGTGGCACGTGTGTGCCAGCTCTCTAAAAACCGGAAAGCACTAGTCTGAGAGAACATGGGGCGTGCGCCCTCGGCGGGACAAGCGTCCTGCAGGGCCGTCGTGTGTGAGGGAAGAAGGTGCTGGGGGCCGCACACTTGCCTCTGTTTGCGGCCAGTGCCGGCGGGACGACACCTGTTCGTCTGACGGGCTTCCTGCCCCCCACGCCCATTTAGACAGTTGAGACCTGGAAAGACGGAGCCTGTTTTATAACACAATCCTAAGTAGTCAAGGTTGTTTTTTTTTTAGATTTATTTATTTATGCATACAAGCTGGGGTACAGGCCAGAGGCGTGGGGCAGGAAGAGGGTTCACCAGAGACAGAGTGGGGAGCAGAACAGGTGGATCTACTAAAGTACACTGCTGAGGGGAGCAGTGGGCGAGGCAGGAGAGGTCTGCCGCACCATGTGGGAATCTCCCTGGCCGGGCGTCGAACTTACATCGCTGCTGCCGACAGCTCCACAGCGCAGCACCGAACCGCTGCGCCACCAGGGAGGCCCTAAGTAGTCAAGATCTTAAGTTGAAAAATCTCTGTGACCGACCCACGGGCAGCCGGAGAGAGACAGCATCTCCCCGGCACTGCTGGTGAAGGAACAGGGAAATCCCGGATCCTGGCCCGCCCTGACTCTCCGAAGTGAGGCAAGCAGACAGAGATGGAGAGACGGTCAGAGCCGTGGGGAGGCTGACACTGCCTCCAGTGAGCCCCTGTGGGGGAGGTGGGTGTGTGCTGTCAGATCCCACGTGATCCCACATCACCCCAAGAGTTCAACTTACATTTCACACTTAGTTTGGGATAAGGCAGGACAGTTGGGGTGTATTTGAGAACTTTACAAGTGTCTGGGCTTTGTACATTACCAAAATCTCATTTTCCTCAATTAGTTTCGACACTCCCACTATCACCGTGTCATTTCTGGAGGGACACACGAGAACTCCCCAAAGACCCTGCAGGGGGTTTTGTTGTTAACACAGATAAGGCCCAGCCTTCGGTTACTTCTGTCCTGTATTATTTTCCTGAAGTTTTCAGACCTCGTGGATAGACATAGCGCTCCGTGGAGCCTCGCGAGGTCTTCACGCGTCTCTCTGTTCCGACAGGGCCGTCTACTTTGCCTGTTACTCCAGAGCCAAAGAGCAGTTCAACAGCATCTTTGTGCCGAACAGCAACGTCGTGCACATCTTCTCAGCCGGCTCTGCAGGTGCGCCCCAGTGCGGGGGGAAGGGCTCTGCCCCCAGCACGTGCTGGCCCACCCGCCTTTCCCGGGAAGTGGGAATCACCTCTCTGCTTCTGCCCCAAAATCCTTTTTCTAAAGCTTTGTGTCAGGCCTGGTCGAATCCGAGTGTCGGCGCGCAGTCTGCAGCCTCACTCCATGTTCTTTGACCGCTAAAGCTTTTTGCTCGCCCCGGTGTACGTGGGCTCCTGCGTGCTGCTGCTTGGTGTGTGTTTCTTGTGAAGGAATGTGAACGTGTTTTTCACGTCTTTGTTTCATCAAGTTATTTTCTACAATTTGAGCTGCTCCTCCCATGCCGCTGGCCTCCCCTGCTCCCCAGCTCCCCACCCCCCGTGTCGAGGGCACCCATGTCCTTAACAGGTGGTTTGTATGCCGAGGGCTCAGGGCTTGCTGTGGAGTTCCTTCCGCCCCGACAGCCGAGGGCTTCCATCTCTCTCGAGGGAGCCACTTGATGTTAGAACATTCAAACAGGATTTCCCCCAGAAAATACTTGGCAAAAAAAAAAAGGAATCGTAAATTGCTGAGAGAAGGCTGTGTCTCTTTATAGTCTTGTCTGTTTAAATAGAGAACTACTTGAGAGAACTTAAATTGGCATTTTATGAAACATTTTTGCCTTCTGCCAACCTGTAATATGCACGCCCCCACTTTTCTGCCTCTCTTCTCCAACAAAAGTACCAGTAGCCCCCACCCTCCCACCCCCTGTAATTAGAAATAACCTCTGGACTCCAAGCAGAAAATGCCCAGAAAGGTGTTTCTGCCACAACTTGGCCCCAGGTGCTTGGATAGGCCGCCCGGTAGTGAGTTAGGCGAAAGCCGTTCCTCGGTAATTTCACAAAGTTAACTTAGAACAACCCTGGGCAAATAAAGCAATCCCTGGTGGGAGTGTTTTTTTAATTTTTTAAAAGATTTATTTATTCATGCGTACAAGCTGGGGTACAGGGCAGACGCGTGGGGCGGCGAGAGGGCCAACCCGAGACAGTGGGGAGCAGAACAGACAGATCGACAGAAACACTGCTGAGGGGAGCAGCGGGCGAGGCAGGAGAGGTCTGCCGCACCATGTGGGAATCTCCCCGGCCGGGCGTCGAACTTGCGTCGCTGCTGCCGACAGCTCCACAGTGAAGCTCTTAACCACTGCGCCACTGGGGAGGCCCTGGCCGGAGTGTTCTAAACCACGGTCTAGAGTTCAAGCACCTAATCCAGCCTGGGGCTGTGGAGGGGTGAGGCATCAGGCCAGCACCGAGATGCTACTGTTGTTGGGGGGTCTGGAATGAAAAGGGGGTGTGGGCACCTCTAGACACACCAGTCTTTAAATGATCACACAGGTATTAAATGTCTGTAAGTCGAGTCAGGTAAACAGAAACTTAGTCCCGTCTGTCTTCAGTTAGATACAGGCAGCCTTCTGGATTGGTCAGCAGCCTTTTCAGACAAATTACTTCTAGACCTGAAGCTTATAAATTATTAGAAGAGGTTCACACTGACCTTAGGAATAGCAGAATGAAATCAACAGCACCACCTAGAGGTGGGGAAGGCTGGACGGACTCCAGGAAACCTAGAGGCTTCTTGCATTTAGGCCAGCACCCCAAGAGGTGTGCTGGGGGGCGGCTGGCTGCCATGCGCAGGGCGGGAATGCCCTGCTTCCTGCTCCCTGATGTCACCGTGGAGCCCCTGGGACCCCGACCCCAAGTCTGCGCCCCAGCATGATGGTCTCAGCGCGCAGGGACTGCAGTGACCATGTCTTCTTTCCTCTTGCCTTTTATTCCAGCTTTTGTCACGAATACCTTAATGAATCCTATATGGATGGTTAAAACCCGGATGCAGCTGGAACGGAAGTAAGTTATTGTTGTTTAATGTAAGAATTCTGGGGGAGTTTTGTTCCTCCAGCCCAGCTCTGAGTGAGCCACAGACGCCCCCGCCACCGCCCGTGTTCTCATTACAAGCGCGCAGACACTCCTTTCGCTCCGAGGTACAGGCTCCTGGGCGTGTGGGGGCCGGAGCAGCACACACACAGGTCAGAGTTTGGCTCTGAGGTGGCCCCGACCTGCAGTCCTGACTTCTCAGGGCACGGGGGGCCTGCGCTTTGGCAGCCCACCCCGTGCCTCCACCAGCCCCTCTTCCTTCCTGGGGGGCGCTGGGATGGCCACCCCGCAGGCTACAGGGGGCCATTCTTATCTCCAAGCCTGCAGGTGCACTGGCCTTCTGCCCTGACACCTTCGCCCGGGCTTTTGGCCTCTGCAGTGCTCTGGATTCCTGGACAGTCTGGCGAGGCCTGCAGGCTGTTTTTCTAATTAGGGTTTTTACAGTGGAAAGAACAATTACAATAGTTGTCAGTGTTTAAACAACATACAACGTGGTGGTATGCTGCTTTCAGACAGTAAACGAGGCGACCAGCAGCCCAGTAAGCCCTGCAATGTCGGTGGTGGGGGTGCCAGGTGGGCGGGGAGGCCCCGGGACAGGGTGGGGCCTGCTGTGGGCTTCCGTTTGCTCCTGTCTGTGGTGGCCACAGTAGCCTCTGGGCTGCTCTTGAGCCATTGGTCCCCCAGTCCGTTCTGCCTGAAAGGACCGTCTAAAATCACCGGGGTATTCAGTTTGAACAGATTGCTTGCTCAGAATTACTCTCAGGGTAAAATCTCGACTCCTTGGCTTGACCTTTAGTGTACTTCGAATTTTCTAGAACTGCCATGTGTTCCTGTGCTCGGTCCCGCACTGGGAAGCCCCTTCCCCTTCCTGATTGTGCTGACCCTACTCGGCCGCCAGCCTCTGGCAAGCAGCCTCGTCCCTCTCACGTCCAGGTGCTCACTCAGTGCTCTGAAATCCCTTTGGCTTAACACGTCGTCTAAGAGCCTCGCGTGCACGCTCTTCTCCTCCCCAGTCGGGGTCCCTGTGGAGATGCTTTGTAGTTTTGTGGGGCTGGGTCTGCACCCTGTTCCTCCACAGTGAGCATCCGTTGCTCAAGGAATGAGACATAGGCCCTGACTTCCAGAAGTCTCAGAGAAAGCAAACAGAATTATAGAACCGTTGCGTCAGGGGTTATAGGTGCTTCTAGACCCAAGACGATCCCTTAATGCTGTCCTGGCAGGGTGGGAGCAGAGAGGCCTTGCCAGAGGCCTGGCACGATGCCCCCTACTGCTTCCATAGAGCACTCAGAGAACCACAAGTGCAGAAAGGCCTTGCTGTTCTGAGGCCTGCGCGCTGCAGGGGCGTGTGCTGGAGAGGGGAGAAAGGTGAGGCTCGAGAGGCAGGTGAGGCCACCTCCTGAGAAGCCCCAGGAAGGACTTTGTTGTGGGCTTTTTTCAAGGGTAGTGATGGGGGGCAGAGTTTGCCCCTGAGGGGGCGTTGGGCAATAGCTGGAGACATTTCTAGTCATCACACTTAGCTGAGGCCTGCTGGCACCCAGTGGGCACAGGCCAGGGTGCTGGCAACCTCTGTGGTGTGCAGAATGTCAGAAGTTCCCAGGTGGAGAGAGCCTGAGGAGAAGCAGGGCGTGGCGTGGCTGGATCTGCATTAGAAACTAGCCAGTCCAGCCAGCTGTGGAGAAGGGCCCCGGAGAGCACACAGAGAGGAGGGGACTCTGACGGGGACACGGCCCTGCCCGGGACTCACGGGGCCCCGGGGTGGTTGATGAATCTTCCCTTCAGGGGAAAGCTGGAGGCTTTTCACTAGTGAGTGCGTCCTGCTCCCCACGCTGAGGCATGACACAGGCTACCAGAGCAGCAGGAAGGGGTGCGCTCCCACTCCCGCCCCACCAGGGTGTTGGTGAGGCCCCGGCCTCCCTCATTCAAGCACATTTAGATCATCATTTTAGCGGTCCCATGTAACTGCCCTGTGTTCCGCTTCCTCTCGCCTGCCTGCCTTACAGCTCCTTTCACCTGGTGCCAGGACTGGCGTTTACTTGGGCAGTCCTGTTTTTAGCTAATTGCATCGTTTATTATGTTTTCCTCGGGGCAAGCTCCTTCCTCCATTTAACGCTTTCCAAAATTAGATCGAAGGCTGTGGCCCAGTTTTTATGACTCTGGATACCAATACCCATGCTGTCCTGTGGCCTGGTGGGGGTCCTGCCGATGGCCCCTCAGAGGGGCTCAGGCGACCCCAGGGCAGAGAGCCCCCCCAGCAGGGAGCCCCAGCAGGGAGATTGTGCACCGAGGGGCTGGCCCAGGCTCTGAGCGCGGGTCTGTCACCTCCTCTGTGCAGAGTGCGCGGCTCCAAGCAGATGAACACGCTCCAGTGCGCCCGCTACGTTTACCGGACCGAAGGCATCCGCGGTTTCTACAGGGGGCTGACGGCCTCGTACGCCGGCATTTCGGAAACCATCATCTGCTTCGCTATTTATGAAAGTCTGAAGAAGTATCTGAAAGAAGCTCCCTTGGCCTCTTCTACGAATGGGACTGAGAAAAATTCCACAAATTTTTTTGGACTCATGGCAGCTGCTGCCATTTCTAAGGGCTGCGCCTCCTGTATCGCTTACCCTCACGGTAGGTCTTGCTCTTTGTCTCTCGGCCTCTGTAGCTCGAGTGGAGATGCAAACAGAGAGGCAGGCCACGGGGCAGAGGAGTGCGGGTGGGGCTGTGTGTCCACTGTGCGGGAGCTCTGCTCAGCCCCAGCTGACCGTGGCCCGGCCTTGCCAGGCCGAGCGTGGCCATGTCCTGGCACTTCTAGTGTTCTCAGAAAAGCCAGAAATCCGGCTGTCACTTAAAATTCCTCAATTCAGACAAAAGCATGTGGGAGCCAGACTTTATCCCCCCACATCTCTCAGCGTCCACTTTGAAGGGAAGGCTGAGGCTGCTTTGGCAAGTTTCCTTTGTGAGGAGCTGCAGAAGGGGCAGCCTCCTGGCCTGCTTCTGGAGTAGTTTTTTGGGCTCTGAAGACCAGATTTTGTTTCTAAAAGCAACTGCTCAGTCAGGTATGACAGACACACCTGCCCACAAAGTAACAGGTAAGGCCCCCACGGCGCGCCGGGCTCCGCGGCCCCGTAGCTCAGGGAAGCCACGCGCCTTTGTGGTGGGCTCACTGCTGGGCTGGCAGTGATGAGCGTCAGGGAGGGGTAGAAAAGCGGGGAGGCCGCTTCAAAGCAGACGGTGGAAAAGGATTCCGGAGGCAGAGAAGGCGGGGAGCGCACGAAGGGAATGTGGCTGAGGGCGCTGCCTTCTCAGTGCAGCTGCACCTTCAGCAAGAGCGCGGCGGTGCTTGGTTGGGAGTAGAAAAGAATAAACTCGAAGTGAATTCCCACTCAGACGAGGCTTTTATTAATCCCTAAAACTTATTTTAAGTTACCTTTCAGTTATGGATGTATAAATGCAACTAGAAAATGCCCTAAGAGAATGTAACTTCTCAGTGTCTGCATGTGTGATGGGCCCGCCCACGCGGAGCGGAGCCAGCAGGTGGCCTGCTGCCCGCCGACAGCTTGGGGGCCACGAGCCTTCGCGCTAGCCTCGGGCAGCCTGAAAATACAGTTTATTTGCCACATAAAGTCTGTCTTTCTCTCTGCAGAAGTCATAAGAACGCGGCTCCGGGAGGAGGGCACCAAGTACAAGTCTTTTGTCCAGACGGCTCGGCTGGTCTTCCGGGAAGAAGGTTACCTTGCCTTTTACAGGGGACTCTTTGCCCAGCTCGTCCGGCAGATCCCAAATACTGCCATTGTGTTGTCCACCTATGAGCTCATTGTGTACCTGTTAGAAGACCAGACTAAGTAACAGACCAGAAAATTGTGTTCTAGAAGAATAAAACTGAAAAGCTCCAGAGAATTTTTTTTTCCATTGATGTTTAGAATGTGTGAGACCGAAACAGAAAAGACCATAAAGTAGCCGGCTGCTGTCGCTCGCTGGACATTTCCTTTTGGATTCATGCTTTCTGGAAGGTTTCAATTCATTAACGTTAATAGTTAATTGTAACTTTTGTTTTTTTTAATTTAAGAGGATCCAGGATTAAGCAGCAACTAAATTAAATCATGCTATTTAATTTAAGTATAAATTTGGCTTGTGTTCTCTCTTATGTTCACTGTGCTGGAAAGTAGCCAAGGACTTTAGTAAAACATGCCCTTGAAATTCAGCAAAAAGGTCTGAAGTCAAAGTACAATTTGTTTTCTAACCTGACCCTGCACTGCTGGACGGGTCAGAAATGTCACATTTTAGGGGTGCTGGGCAGGACGACTTCCCAGCTGTGTGCCTCCTTTGTCCATTGCCATGGCTCGTACAGATGGATAATCTAAACTTTCAGGCTGCTGAGTTGAGTTCGACTTTCTGGCAGTCAGTATTTCTAACTATCAACGCTTTCCTGAAGGGATCCTCTATCCCCAGTTTGAACCAAAAGCGAGAGTTTTCAGAAACTGTTGACCCAGCTGCCTTGCTCCTGGGTGTATTTCCAGAAGTCAAGCCAAGGGCCCTCGTAAGGGCGCAGGAGCGAGCCTCCCCACAACCGTGAGTGGAGATAGGAGACCTGCCTCTGGGGTCCCCACCCTGTTCCCCGTCTCCCCTGCTGCAGAGGAGGCCAAGACAGTGGCTGACGGCCCCCCTCTGGGGGCTTTACTTTTATTCTGACACAAGATATTGGTGTTGCTTAAACCTGAGTTCAAAGTAAAAAAAAAAAAAAATCCTAAAAATAAGAAATTGTCAGAATTCCTCCCCCCAGTAATTTTGTTGGAGGAAATCTGTTATAAGGGAACAAAAAGATAAGAAGACAGAAGGCAGGTAAGAGCAACAGTCTTCCTTCCGCGCGCTCTTCCCCTGGAGTCACAGAAACTGTCCCATAAGATTCTTGTTCAAGCTGAATCTCTAGAAGGATATTAGATCAGAGTCCCTGAGCTAGCTACAGATACTCTAGGGGTGAGAAGAGGATCTTTTCAAAGTGTACTTACATTGAGTTTCATTTTGTTCACTGGGAGTCGTAAAGAAGCTTCGTTGGTGTTCCCGAGCCGCCCTGTGTGATGTGCTTCAGTTCCCATCAGCTATGTCCAAGTCAAAACGGGTGATTTAGTCAAAAGTGCAGTGATTTCTCTCCCAGAAGCCGATCCTAACTGTTGAGCTGCGGCCCTTAGCAACAGGCTGTTTAACATCCACATGAAACCTTGACTTTTTCCTCAAGATTTTATCGACTACAAAAGTTAAAAACTAGGTTGCTGAATTTTCACGAGTTGGGTATGAGAATTCTTTGGAAATCATTTTCACTTATACCTTCTTGAATTAGTAAATCTGATGTGGACCTCTGATCATTTAGTTCTCTGCTTGCTTTTCCGCAACGGCACGGAGCGCTAACAGGGAAAAGCAGCGCTTCCTCCTCCAAGGGGCGTGTTGGATTCTGAAAAGGGAAATAACATTGCTTGAGCTATTCGTGGAGAAATCGCACCATTTATTTCTCGTTTCTCTGCAAACTTAGTAACGGGCTTTCGTTGTTTTTAAACATATATACACAAATATTTAAAAGACACATCTGAAAGACTTTAAGACCCTCCTTGCTTTCCCCGTGTGTGCCAAGCTCTGTGCAAGGTGTTACATTTGCTCGTCTGAACTGATTTCTAACCACCTCATGGGGCTCAGGCTTACCTGGCCTACATGATAACTTGGGTTTGGTTGTAAACTATTAGCAGGTCTGGGTTGCTGGTTGAGTGAGTGAATGCAAGGTAGAGGGGAACCCCAGCCCTTGGGGTGTCTGACCCTGAAGTCAAGGTCCTGCATCTGGTTCACTTAAGGATGCGGGGGCCCCAGCGCTGCCCCTAGTCTCAGCGAGCTTGAGCCAAGTACCCCAGAGTAGGATGTTGGGTGCCGCCTTCGTCCATGCAGATCACAGCCTTGCCTTTGTGGGCAAGACCCTGACGCATCCTTGGAAAGAGAATAGTTCTTGCACAGAGGCTGTGTTGGAGGGACGCGTCCCTGCCCCTCCTGTGCGTGCTCCAGGCCTTTGACAGCAGCAGGGCCAAAGGACAGGCCTTCCCACTTCCAGAAAGATGAGCTGCCAGCGCCTTTCCTCTCTTCCCGCGGCATACACCATGAGGAGACTGGGGTGTCACAGATTAACCAAATCAGCAAACAAAGGTGACACTTGGCAGCCCAATGGCCCCCCACTGTCTAAGCCTGTGAGAATGCCACCTTTGACCAAACCATGGCAAAGTTGCAGGAGGCTAGAACAGCTGCAATGGCATACAGATGTTCCCAGCTAACCTTTTCTATAGAAGTAATTTCAGAAGTGGCGCTGCCACTTCTGCCCCCCCATCTCTGCACCTTGGTGCTCCTGACAGTGCCAGGCTGGGACAGATGTCCAGGGTCACAGCCCTGGAGCCACCGTGAGGGGCCCAGGAAAGGATGGGCCATTCTCAGTGGAAAGCAGGTGGCCGTTGACGATGGCTGTGCTTTGGGTCTAGGTTTGCTGCCACCTTCGTGGTAAGACACCCACTGCTGAGGGCTACTTCCACGAGACAGGAGCTTTTGAAGAGGTAGGCTCTCTGGAAAAGATGAGACTCTCAGGCCTCCCTGGTGGCACAGCGGTTAAGTGCTGCGCTGTGGAGCTGTCGGCAGCAGCAACGCGAGTTCAGCACCCAGCTGGGGAGTCCCAGGTGGCGCGGCAGACCTCTCCTGCCTCGCCTGCTGCTCCCCTCAGCAGTGTCTTTCCGTTGATCTGCCCGTTCTGCTCCCCACTCTGTCTCTGGTGAACCCTCTCGCCACCCCACGCCTCTAGCCTGTACCCCAGGTTGTATGCATAAATAAATAAATCTTTAAAAAAAAAAGATGAAACTCAACTCAGCGTACCAGAGAAGTTTGTAGATAAATAAATTTAGGGCATGAATGCTTCTTCCCTCTTTGAAATATGGAATATGATTTCAAAAGAGCAACTTAAGGCAAGTCCATAATATTGCAACACTTACCTAAGGTGGTTCTTCCCCTCTAAATCCACCCCAGGCAGCAAGCTCAGTGCTACCCCGATCCTCCATTTCCCACAAACAAGCACATAGTCCAAGGTCTATTTATCCAAACAAACTTAGTATGCTGTGAAAGTGAACGTGCATGTTGCCTTTTTCTTCTGAGCCATGCCATTCCTGCAGGCCGACACCTACGCCTCCCACGTGCGGCCAGGTGCATTACGTTCTCGAGTATGACTGTGTTATCATTCATTCAACCTCCCTGTCGGTGGACGTTCGTGTTTCTATGTAAACCATTGGAGCGGTTTCAGTGGCAGGAGCTTAAGGAGCTGCAACTAGCAGCAACACGCATCGCGATCCGCATTGGCTGGGTTTGCGGGTGTCGTGAAGCTGGATCAGCAGGGGAAGCAACGGGAAGCCCGGCGGGGCGAAGTGGGCGGGCCTGGCGGAGGCGGGCGGAGCTCCCGGGAGCGCGGGGCGGGCTGCGCGCCACTCCCACCTCCGGCCACGCGAGGGCGCGCTGCGGCCGGCGCCGCGGCTTCCGCCGGCGCCCCGCCCACCGGGCTCGCCCCGCGCCCCGATTGGCCACGCGGCGGGAGCGCGCCGAGTCAGGGGGCGGGCCCGCGCCGGCTACAAAGCGCCGAAGGTCACGGCGCGAGCGGGCGCGCGCCGCCGCCCCACGTCCCGCCGCGGCCTCGGCCCCGCCGCCGCCGCCGCCGCCGCCCGCGCGGGAGCCATGGAGGGAGTGAGCGCGCTGCTGGCGCACTGCCCCACGGCCGGCCTGGCCGGCGGCCTGGGGTTCACGGCGTGCGCCGCGGCCGGCGTGCTGCTCTACCGGATCGCGCGGAGGTGAGTGCGCGCGGCCCACGCGGCCCACGCGGCCCCGGCGCCCGCCGCGCCCCGCCCGCCGCCTCCCGGCCCGCGAGGCAGCGGCCGCCCGGCCCCGCGCGCCCCCCGGAAAGGCCGGGCTGGGGCCCCTGAGTCGGCAGCAGTTTCGGGGGCCCACGGGTGTGGGGCGGGCGAGGGCACTGCGGCGCGGGCTACGGGCTTCCCCGCCGAGATCAGTGCGGGGTGAGCCGCGGGGTCCCCACGCTCACGCGCCGCCCCAGACCTGCGGGGGGATCGAGCGGGGGTCGCGCGGCCCCGGCGCCCCGCCCCTGGCCCCGGCACCCGCCTCGGCCCGGCCCGCGGGAGCCGTCAGGGCGCACGACCCCGCTGCGCTCGGTCCCGCGCTGTGGCCTGTGCAAATCCCACCGGCACCGTCTCGTGGGACAAAAGGGATTGGTGGCGGTGATTCATGCACCATTAATAATACTGATTAATAAGTCAGAGCGCTCTGGTGTGAGCTGAAGCGGCACCTCAGCCTGCGACCCTAACCCTCGGGCCATCCTACCTCCCGGAGCAGGCAGTGCTTAAGCTCTGAGCTGGGTCAGGCCAGCCCCCCAGCCCTGGCCCCCAGCAAAAATGCCCTGTGCTGGTCCCCAAACTCCCCTGCTTCAGCAGGACTTCTGAGGGCATGTCTCCCCACCAGACCCACCTTGGCCAGGGACGGGGAGAAGGGGCTGGGAGAACCTTCTAGGGCCGATGACTGGGTTTGTAGCTTCACGGGGCGTGCGCTGTTGAGAAGGGTCACCTCTGGCAGCAGGTGGCCCCTCTGGGGGGGTGAGGCTGCTCCTCCTTCAGCGCCTGGGGATGGCCTGAGTCTCAGGCTTGGAGAAGAAGAAAGGTGGCGGGACATCAGCTGGGTGTGTGCAGCACGTCCTCACTGGCACTGAGGAGGGAGAGCAAGGGGGGCAGGCAGGGATGGGGGCCCTGCTGAAAGGGGTCTCCGCCTGCACCAAATTCCTGTCCAATTTCTGGAAAGTGCAGGGGCTTGCAGACCAGCCAGTTCAAACCGGTCACTTCCGCACCAGCTGAGTTGCTCAGATTCCCAGAGCAGGAGGGCAGCAGAGTGGGGCCTCCCAGGTAGCCCAGAGGGGCCTGTTTGCCCAGACCCCAGCCTGGACCAGCGCCTTGTCCCCGGGCATTTTAGCGGCCACGTTAAGGGGGCTGGACCTGGCCTGGGCTTGCTCCCAGGCCTGGTGCAGCGGCTGTGCTCGGGGTCCCGGACCCCTCTGGGGCTGCCATCCTCACCTTCCCTGCCCCGGGGGTGGGGCCGGAGAGTGTGGGGAGCCCAGGGGGAGTCTGGCAGCTCTGTGGTGTGGCCGCGGGGCCTGCTGGCCGGGCCGGACACTGCGCCTCCTGGAGCGGCTTCGTTCCGGAAGCAGGACCGGCAGCAGAGCCGAGCCCCTCTAGAGGAGCGCCCCGCGGCAGCGCGGGGGCCGCCTCGGCCATGTGTGGGTTCTGGAGGACACTCAGGAGGGCAGGTGAGGAGCTTTGTTTTAGGGAGGTGACTTGGCCCCGTTGGAGTTTGTGGGTGAGGTGCGGAGGGAAGAGGCGCCTCCCTGCAGCCCGCCGGCCTCGGAGCCTCGCTTCCCGCCCCTGCCGTCCTGACCCCGACAGTGTTACAGTCGGTGCTAATGGAACCCGCTCCCCCACTCTGCAGAGGAAGGAGGCTTGGAGATGGGGGGGGCCTCCTGTGCATCCCCCCCCGTTAAATGGCCCAGTCCTGCCTCCCCCACCCTTGGGCTCCCAGCGCTACCTCACATCCTGGGTCCCACTTGGCCAGAGCCATCTGTGCTGGCTGCAGGTGAAGCCCCAGTCCCGTCCCCAGACTCACCCGTCCAGGCACTTGTGCGTCTTCGTGGGCCTCCAGGCGCCACTGCTCCCCATCGGCTGGGCCCCGCCTCTCCAGCACATTGCTGCTCGGGAACTGGAGGACCAAGAGGAGGACCGCCCCTCCGCCCCCTGGCAGAGTCCATTCTCCTGGGCTGCACTGGCTGTGGGGACGCGGCTCCTGGACGCCCACCGGGGCCCCTGCCCAGCACCCCACGTGTTCGAACACCATCTGCTCCGCGGCCCTGCTGCCGGCCAGCCCCGTCCGGCCTCAGCGCGAGGCCGGCTCACGTCGGCCTCTCTCCCGCGGGCGGGCGCCAGCTGCCCAGAGGCCGTGGGGCTTGTCCTTGCCCGGGGCAGGCGGCTGGTGTTCGGCCAGCACCCCTGTGTGGGCAGCGCGAGGGGGCCCCCGCAGGCTTTGGGCTCTGTCGTGGCGCTGACCGCTACGCACTGGGCGTTTCGACAGGGGACCCTTGGGTCCTGCGCGTGTTTGTTGTCCCCGACACTGCTGCCCAGCAGGCTCCTGGAACTCTCCCTGCTGTGAGGGAGTAAAGCGCCCCCCGGGGGGCAGCAAGGACGCCCTCGCCTGTGAGGCTGCCCGGTCAGCCTGACCTCCGGCCCCCGAGGGAACCAGTCTCAGAGCCCAGATCTCCGGCCAGGGTCACGGGCCATGAGCCGGCCCTCGTGGGAGCCTGGGCACCTCTGTGCCCCGGCAGCGGGCGGCTCATGCCGTCTCCCCAGGCTTGGCACTGGCCATGCCCAGGCGCCTGACCCTGGCCGGGCCCTGCAGCCTTGGCGGTGGGCTTATCCGGGGCAGGGCCCCCCACTGGGCGTGGGAGATGCCACCCCGGCATGGTGTTGGCTGCGCATCCGGCTTCGGGGCTGGTGGGGCCACACTCTCGAGAAGGCCTGTGCCCCTCTCCTCGGTGCTGGTGGGCGTGTGGACGGCGGGGGCTCAGCCCCGAGGCGCCGGGTGAGGGCCTGGGTCCTGCTGCCGCCGCACACCCTGTCGCCCCTCCCAGGGCTTTGTCCCAGAGCCTCGCCCTGGGATGGGGCTCTTGGCTCAGAAGGGGCATCGCCCTGGGCAAAAGTGGGCTCTGGGCTAAACCAGAACTGGCTTGGAGTGGACTGGCGCGGGCACGCTTGCCAGGCCAGCGGGTGCGCACCCAGAGGTCAGGCCCGAGGTAAAGACTGTCCAAGCTGCAGGGCAGGGGCAGCATGTGGGCTGGGCGCCCCAGCTCCCCACCACTTGGCTGTCCTGGGCCTGCGGACCCCGCAGGGCTCGCCCCGGAGCAGCTGTGGAGGTGCCCCCCTTGCGTGCCCCCACCCCTGCCCCCACCTCCCGTGGGAGTTACCAAGGGCCGAGAGTGACCAAGCTGGAGTCGCTGGCCCAGGGACAGGGCTCATCCCGCCTCCCTCCCCACGCCAGGAGCCAGTTCCATTTCCCTAGCAACCAGCTGGAGAGCAGGCGACTTCCTGGGGGGAGGGAGGCGGAGGGCTGGGTCCCACCATTGGTCCCCTGGCTGCCTCTTCATCGCTCTTCTGGGCGGGGCGGCCAGGCTGCTGCCCGGCTTCCCCGCAGAACCCAGTGGGGCTTGGGGGTGAAAGGGCCGAGGGCCCTCCCCACGGCCGGAGGGGAGAGGATGGAGGCTCACTCCTGCCTAGCGGCCCCCAGGACACGCCTTGTGCACAAGCACAAAGACGCCTGCGTGGCAGGTGCAGGTTAGCAGAGCCAGGTGCTCCCTGAGCGCGGGGCAGGGCTGCTGCGGGGAGCCCCCCCTGCCTCGCGGGGAGCCCCCCTGCCTCGCCGGAAGCCCCGGGAGGCCCAGAGCCAGGCTCGGCCCTGGAGGGAGCCCCTGCAGAGCGGGATGGCCACCCTGCCACTACGCCAGCCGAAGACAGACTCCCCAGAGCCACCCCCGGACCTCGGGGCTGGGCTGGCGGGTCTCTGGTGCCTGAGTGAGGCTTTGCCTGGTGTGGGGCTGCTGCGCCAGGCCATGCAGATGGACGCTGGGCCCTTGGCCAGGCCTCCTCCCCCATAACCATAGCTCCAGGCCGTCCCCTGCGGGGGTGGGGGGTTTTAGCCCCAGACAGCGGCGTGGAGGGGCCGGGCCCAGAAGTGGCCAGAGTGTCGGGAGCAGGAGCTCTGTGGTGGCCCGGCCTCCTCCCAGGCCCCTGATGAGGAGTGGGACCGGGGCAGAGCTGGCCCTTTGCTGTGCTGAGTGCGCGCACGTTGCTGTCCAGCGGGTGTGGCTGAGGCTGGCTGGGGGTTCACACAGAGAAAATGGCAGAGCCGGCGCTCTCGTTCTCGGACCCCCGTGGACAGCGGGGCTTTGTGTGGTGTGGCTGCCGGCTCCCTGCAGCTGGAGCTAACCCCTGACCCCGGGCTCAAGCAGCCGTTACCCCCCGCCCACACTTTCCAGACTGCTGGGTGGAGGGGTTTGTTGGGCAGTTGCTGCCCCCACCACCACCCCCGGCGTCTGGGCAGGGATTAGCCACAGACCCCACCTGTCACCACTCGTGGCCAGCCTGCCCTGTCCCTCGGTGGGGGGCGGCCCTCTGAGCAGCTGCCTCTGCCCCCACCCCTCGGCCTCGCTCTCCGGGGCTCTTTCCTGTGAAGCGCGGGAGGCTCCTGGCGCCTGGATCTGCCCCGGGAGCTCCATTTCCGCAGCCTGGGAGCGGCCCGGGTCTGCAGAGAGGAGCCGTCCTGGGGCCTGGCCTGCCGTGGCCCCTGTGGTCCCCATGGCCGCGCCCCAGGGCACGAGGGGCTGGTGCTCCTGGGTCCTCAGGTGGACGCGCTGGGGCTGAGGGGTCTGGTGAGTGTCCGGCCGCCCCGGCAGCTCTGTCTCAGGCGAGGGCCAGCCCAGGCAGGCGTGGCCTCGTGTTTGGCCCTCCCGGTGCACGGACAGTGTCCCCTCGAGGTCCTCGTCGCTTCCTCTGGTGTGCCTGTGTCCCCCACCCTGTTCCCCGTCCCCTCGTGGGCAGCACGGGCCTCCCGCTGACCCCTCTGTCCTCCCCCAGGATGAAGCCGACGCACACCCTCGTCAACTGCTGGTTCTGCAACCTGGACACCGTGGTGCCCTACGGGAACCGCAACTGCTGGGACTGTCCCCACTGCGAGCAGTACAACGGCTTCCAGGAGGTGCGGGCCCCTGCCCCGCCGGCTGTCCCTGGCCGCGGGCCCCCCAGCAGCCACCCAGGCCCCGAGGCGTGTGTCCCAGGTCCTGCTCCTGGGACTGGCGAGCATGGTCCAGTGCCAGGTCTCTGCTCCGCCCCGGCTGCGGGCTCCGCAGGCCGAGCGTCCCCGTCACTGCCTGCCAGCTGCGCCCCGGACAGTGCGTGCGCGTGGCCGGGGCCCCAGGAAACTGCGAGGCTCCGCCAGCGTGGCAGCCTGCCCCAGACCAGGGCGGGCAGCGGGGCGCGTGCGGCCAGGTCCAGGCTGCTCCCCGCTTATCTGCCGGGTCCACGCACTTTCTGTGGGAGAAAGAACCGGGCTGTTCGATTCATCCCGCTTCCTGGAGTGTGGTGGGGCCAGCGGGGGACAGGCCCCCCACTGACACGGCTCCCTACCCCCAGAACGGCGACTACAACAAGCCGATCCCCGCGCAGTACATGGAGCACCTGAACCACGTGGTGAGCGGCACGCCCGGCGCCCGCGCCCCCGCGCCGCCGCAGCAGTGGGTGAGCAGCCAGGTGCTGCTCTGCCGCCGCTGCAGCCACCACCAGACCACCAAGATCAAGAAGCTGGCGGCCTTCACGCCGCGCGACGAGGTGAGGGCTGGGGCGCCCTCCCGACCGACCCCGTGCTGCCCACGTTCAGGAGCACCCCGTCTCGTGCTCTTACCGAGTCCGTTCCCAGTCTGGAACACGGTGGAAAGCCCGGAGGGGTCCGTGGGCAGGCGGGCGGGGCCCAGAGTGCCAGCCGGGCCTGCTGGACTCTTGCTTCTCGGAGCCAGCCTTGCCCACGGCCAGCCGGGCAGCTGCTCTCAGGCTCAGCACGGAGGCTCCTGGCCGCTGGAGGGAGGCGCAGGCCGCTGAGAGGCCCGGCCTCGGCACTCGTGCCTGGGCCCTCCGCGGAGCCAGGAGCCGGTGGTCTCGCCCATCCTGCCCTCACCAAGATGTTCCCCGACCTGGAGGCCATCCCAGCCGAGACCCAGGGGTGCTGGCTTCCCCACGGACCAGCCTGAAAGGAGCAGAGAGGAGGAGAGAGCTGAGCTCACCCGGGCAGGGAGAGACGGGGAATCTGCCGAGAGATTAGACAATGGGGCGGCTTTTCTGGTGCCTTGGGCCCAGCAAGAGAACATGGAGGTGACAACACTCGGCCGCTACAGGCTGCGTGCTTGCCGGGAAGCAGCAGGACAGGCGTTGCTGCCCCTGGCTTGATCCTCTGGGCTGTTCCTAAAGCCCAAAGGACCTTTCAGCTCCCTCTGAGGCTCAGCCAGGGGCCTCTAGGAGTTTTTAGACCCCTGGGCTTATGGGAGGGGCAGGCCCTGTCCCTGGCTCGCCCGGCTGGCCCTGACCAGGAGCGTCAGCCCAGAGCCACCCGGTCCAGCGGGTCACCCTCCCCCCGGAGCTCCTGAGGCCCGAGCAGGGCTGAGTGTGTCCTGTCAGCGGTGGGCCCTGCCTGTCCCAGGCCTGGGCGGCCCTAACCTGGCAGCCCACACCCTGTGCCCAGTGGCCGTTTGTCCCGTCAGGCAGCAGGAGGCGCAGGTTCAGAGTGGGGGTCACCGCCCCGGACCTGAGCCTCTGCCCTCTCCCGCAGGGCAGGTACGATGAGGAGATAGAGGTGTACCGGCACCACCTGGAGCAGATGTACAAGCTGTGCCGGCCGTGCCAGGCGGCCGTCGAGTACTACATCAAGCACCAGAACCGCCAGCTGCGCGCCCTGCTGCTCAGCCACCAGTTCAAGCGCCGGGAGGCGGACCAGACCCACGTGCAGGTGCGAGGGCCCGGGCCAGGTGGGGGCGGCTCCGGGCGGGGACCCTGTTCCGGGACCCCGGCCACAGCCCCGCCCGGCGGGGTCCACACTGCCTGTGTGTCTGGGTCTTCGCGACCTGCGGTTGCTCGCGGAGCCCTCTGCGGCGGGGGCGGCCGAGGCCGCCGGGTGACCGGGGCAGCTGTCTGGCCAGGCTTCTGCTTAAAAGTAGCCGCTAGTTTTGTCACTGTAGTCAGTGAAATCTTCTGGCTGAAAAAAATCTGAGGGGCTAATGGACTTAAACGTCAGAGTCTTCCCCCCACAAGAAGTCCCCCCGCCATCCCACAGGACTCCTGCTTCGAGTTTCCAGTCCACAGCCCCCCACCCCCCTCACCGCCGGCCCCTAAGACCAGCAGCTTCTTAGGGAGACACGTAACTCGATGTGTCTGTCACGGGTCTAATTAGAATCACGGCGGGAACTTGGGGCGGGAGACTCGGCAAACGTGTTGACGTCAAGTGTGAGTCCCGCAGCATCGCAAGGATTTCACCTGCCGCCGCGGCCGGCAGGGCAGCCCCCTCCCCGCGTGGGGCTCCGCGGAGACGGGGCTGCGCCCTCAGCAGTGAGCCCAGATCCGCGAGGAGACAGGAGTCGTGGCGCCGGGCGCGGGCGGGCCCCTGCCCAGCGTGGGCACCGGGAGCTCTGTCCACCTCGCTGACCAGTCTCTCCCTCCTCAGAGCTTCTCGTCGGCAGTGAAGTCCCCGCTCCAGGTCATCATGCTCCGGGCCCTCGCCTTCCTGGCCTGCGCCTTCCTGCTGGCCACCATGCTGTACGGCGCCAGCAACCCCTTCGCCCCGGCCGCGGCCACCCTGCCCCCAGCCCTGCCCCCCGGGAGTAACGGCTCCACCGCTTCCGACAACACCACCTCAGGGGCCGAGGGCTGGCGGCAGCTGCTGGGCCTGCTGCCCGAACACGCCGCCGAGAAGCTGCGCGTGGCCTGGGCCTTCGGGCAGAGCCACCAGACGGGCCTCGTGGCGCTGGGCCTGCTCACCTGCCTGCTGGCCATGCTGCTGGCCGGCCGCCTCAGGTGCGTGCGGGGCGGGCTGCGGGGCCGGCCGGGCGGCCCGGGCTTCCTGATCCCGCTTCTCAGGCAGCTGGGAGTTGGGGTGAGAGAAAAGCAAACGGCCTGCCTGAGGGGTGGGGGCAGCAGCCGACGCGTCACCGACGCTGTGTCTGGGCCCAGGTCACCGCTGCCTTGCCCCTGCCAAATTGGGGTGACTGACCCCTGGGTTGGCACATCCTGAGGGGACCACGGGCCTCTGCTGTCCTTCCCTGAGCACTTGCAGACCCCCCCCCCCGAGTGGTTTCCCCCTCGCCTCTCGGGGACCCTGCGGGGGATCTTCAGCCCACTGTCCAGGCAGGGATGCCGAGACTGCGCAGAAAGGGCCCTGCCCGCGCTCCGGGGGGGTGGAAGAGGGAGGGGAGGCTGGCCCAGCTCCCGGGCCTCACGCTCCCCACTCCCTACAGGCTCCGGAGGATCGACGCCTTCTCCGCCGGCCTGTGGGCCGGGCTGCTGGGGCTGCACCTGGCCGAGCAGTACCTGCAGGCCGCCCCCCCCAGCTGGCTGGACACGCTCAAGCTCAGCACCGCGTCCCTGTGCTGTCTGGTGGGCTTCACGGCAGCCGTGGCCACGAGGAAGGCGACGGGCCCCCGGAGGTTCCGGCCCCGAAGGTCAGAGTAGCAGCGGTGGCTGGGGGGGACAGATGGACAGACGGGCCCGAGCTTTGCCCCCACCCCAAGCAGGCCTTTCTCTCGCGCGTCTTCTTAACCTGCTTCACACCCACCCAGCCTGGAGCCCTGGGCCTGGGCCAGCCCCTCTCTCCCCGAGGAGTCAGGCCTGCCCCCTTCCTCTCCAGACCGCAAGCTATGCCCTGACCTCATTGCTCCCATTGCCACCAGCCATCTGGCCAGAGACCCCTTCCCTGCCCAGAAGACCCCCCGCCCCGTCCCCCGGTGGCTCCCCACAGCCTGCTTTCAGCCTGGGGCTTCCTGCTCGCAGCTCCAAGCACCCCACCCCGGCCTCAGCCTTCCGCCTCTGACACCGTTGGACGAGGGGACTGGCCCATCTCTGATTCCTGGCACAGGCACTAGTGACAGTGGCCTCCGGCTGGGCCCTGGACACCGGGCCTGACCCCTGGGGCTGCTTGGCGTGAGCTGTGGAGGGTGAGCAGGGGCAGGGCAGCAATGCCACCTTGTCCTGCAACACCGCTCTGCTCCCTCTGGGCCGGCTCTAGGCTGGGCTGGCCCTGCCGAGGCCAGTGGGCCCAAAAGGAAGTAGGGCGTCCCTCGGGGCCACTGCTCTGATGAGACCCTGTTACTCCTCTTTCCCCAAGAACGGGGTGCAGACTGGCCTTGACCCTGAATCTATGGGGCAAGGATCCTCCCGAGGTGGAAAGGAGAAACCTTGCTCCTCCCATGGCCAGCAGGTTATTAAGAGCTAGGCCTTGGGGTTCACCCAGCTGCGGGGGGAATCTTTCTGCATAGTGTTTCCTTTATTTATCTATCCTGGGGGTTTTATATATCAGGCCCCGCTGCCCGCTCTCCGGCGGCCCCTGGCGCCCCCCTGAAGAAGTGGGACCGTCCCTTATGCCTGGGTCTCCACTGGTCCCACAGGGCTGGGGTTTCTGCTCCTGCCTTTGCTGGCTTCGCACCCCCTCCATGCCTGGGATGTCCCCAGTTTCCTCCACTTGCCTCCCCCGGCCCCACAACGCTTGGGAGAGGTTCTGGTTGCCCAAAGGTAGCATGGGGCCAAGGTGCACAGGCCCAAGATGACCTCAGGTCATTTGTCACTTTGTCCCCTCTGGTCTGTCCCGTCACCACTCTGCCCCAGCATCGCCTCGCGGGGTACGGAGACCCTGCCTCCTCTGCTGCGGGCAGCCCCGAGCCGTGGCCCAGCCCCGCTCTCCCGAGTCGGTGGGGGCTCCGCTTTGCAGCCACCTCCCACAGTTGCCCCAGTACAGGGCCGGTGTGGCTCGCGCCCCATTCGGGCACACGCAGGCAGCTCACCAGCTGCGCGGTCCCAGCCGGGCCCAGCCTCAGTTTACCCATGTGGGATGACTAGTGGCCCCTCCCAGGCCTTGGATGCTGCCCTCAGTGAGGACACGCTGGGAACTGGGGTGCTGTCCTCAGGCAGGGGAAGTTCTCAGCCCGGGGCCACTCTGGGCCCACAGCAGAAGGGTGACTGGGGTGTCCCCTCCCTGGCATTTTCGACCCCGGGATCCCAGAGTGTGCCTCACTCTCCCCTCACGGCCCCCATGTCCTGCCCTTGTCACTGAGCAGATGCGCCCCCTCCACACCCGGAGCCGGGGAGCGGGTTTGTGAGGGGTCCTGCTTAGCCCCAGCTACGGGGGGGCAGGCGGGGGTCCCCCATGGGTCAGGTTGCCCCCCCGTGGCGTCCTGGCTCAGGAGCCACCCTGACTAGCTACGTGGCCTCAAACAGCCCCTCTCATTGGGCTCGGCCTGTCCCAGAGGGGTGGCCGGGCCAGGAGCCAGCCTGACGCCCTCTCGGCCCTGCCCGCGCGCTGGGGGGCACCCAGGCAGGCGCGGCCGGTGCTGCGGGGGCCTGAGCCCGGGTCTGCTCCTCAAGACCGACCACGGGATGCACGCTGTCTCTTGGCATCGAGCAGCAGCAGGACTGTGTGTGTGTGTGTGTGTGTGTGTGTGTGTGCGTGTTTAAGTTAAACTATTTATGATAAGCGGAGCCAGCACTTCTGGCCAGGAGCCCCTGCCCAGAGAGGTCGCCCCACCTCTGGTGGGGGAGGGGAGACCCCTCCGAGATGAGCCTGGTCAGAGGGAGGCTTCCTACCTTTTTATTTAGAGCCCCGTGGGTTTTAAAATTGCCCTCCGGACCCTTAAAGTTTCATTACTTGGAGCCCATTCCAGCACCTGCTGACGTCACGCCCCGGCCGGGGCCCCGCCCCCCTGGGCTGGGAGACCTGAGCCCTCGGGTGGAGGGACCGTCCCAGATGGGGGGCGCAGCGTCCTGTCCCCGCGCTCCGGGCCAAGCAGGCGCCTCCAGTAACGTGCCGGAGCCAGCCGCCTCGACGCCCGCCCGCCCGCCCGGAGGAGCCGCGTCCTCTGCTGGCCGAGTGTCTCCGCCCGGGCTGCGGTAGAACGTGGACGCTGTCTCGTGCCCGTCGCCGCTGCCACCGCACCTGGCCGTAGCCGGCGTGGTTTTGACTCTGTACTTTCAATAAATGCCCCCGGGTCCTGCTCTTGCCGGTGGGCGCCAGGTACCGCGTCTTTTTTGGTTTTTCTTTCACGTCCCTTCAGAGGCCCGTGCTGGGCTGGGGAGGGGGCGCCCGCAGGAGTCGGGCCGGGAGCTGGGGCCTGGCCCGACCCCGCTCGCCGTGCGGTTAGTCGCAGCGATGCGTCGTCCTCTCCCGCGGGACACGGCGCGGCCCCAGCCCAGAGCCCGAGCCCCGCGTGGGCCTGCAGGCTGGCGCGGCCGAGCTCCGTCCCCGCGGGCTCGAGGGCGCCAAGCCAGCTGGGGCGCCCCACCAGCAGAAGCTCCACAGGGCCGGGCAGCGATTGCTCCTCTCCCAGGAGAGACGCCCGCTCGGGACTGTCCTCTGCGGAGCCACCGGCTCCTGCTCCGCTTGTCGAGCACCTGCCAGTTGGGGCTCGGGTATCGGGGGGGCAGCCCCTGGGGGTGCAGTCCTGGGAGGATGCAGCCTGTCCAGGAGCTGGCCGCTGGGCACCGCCTCAGCCCAGCCGACACCCGGAACCGCACGCAGGGACCCTCCGCTCCCTCGCTGCTGCCGGGGCGACCCGCGGTGGGCACAGGAAGCCCAGCCGGGCTCCCGAGGCCCATGCCGCTCCCCGCAGGGCCAGCCAGCTGCACGGCGCGCCCAGGGCCCCCCTGCCCCTGCGGTGCCTAGAGCGTCTCCACCGCAGGTGCCACCACCCCCCACCCCCCAGCTAGGACCTGTCCTGTGGAGGGGGGCATGAGCTGGAATGACAACACAACTCACATTTGCTGTCTAGCGGGGGGCTTCCCGGATGTCTTGGGTCAAGGAGGGAGGGGGGCGTCAGGCGTGGGCAGGACAGGTGGCACTTGGCCAGGCCCTCCCACGGTTTGTCTTGGCGAGCTGCCCCGATCTCCCCGTGTTCTCCCAACACTGGGCCCTCCTACCTTCGGTTCCGAAACCCAGTTCTGTGGAAGGCTGTGGAAGGCCACACAATCCTCCGGGGGGAGCAGCTGACCCCATGCTTTCCTCAGGGAACTTGTTTAAAGTGGGGGCGGGGGCGGGGCGTAGTCTGCCAGCAGCCCCCTGCGTGGCTGGGGCGCGCCCCAGCCACGGCACCTGCGCCCCTCCCCTGCTCTGCTGCAAGGTCTGCACCAGCCTGGCGTCCACGGGTGCTTTGTCCCTGGGGACCGAGGTAAGGCCGGGCCTCCGCAGCTCCGTCACAGGGCGGACTAATGTATTAACTGCCTCTGCCCCGCGCCCGTGTAATCGGTTGCCTTAATCCGAAGCATGGTTGGCGTTCTGGCTGGGGACCCTGGCCCTGTGGTGTGACCTGTGCCGATCTCGAGTTAAAGAGACACTGTCCCTTCGGTCTTTTGGGCAGCCTTGTGGTCGTTTGGTGTACCCCGAGAGCCTCTTCCAGGGGACCCCCACAATGGCCACCGCTGCCACCCCCCCACGAGGCCCTTGCAAGGAGTGTCCAGTGTCCAACCAGAGGCCGTGAGACTCTGAGTCGGGTCCTGGGGAGCAGGGGCTCCCCACTTGGCCGGCTGTCGGGGGGCCAGGCCCGAGGCCCCGAGGGGCTGGCCTGTGCGTCAGGGCGGCGCGGGCGACAGTGTCACTTTATCCCGGGACTCCTAGTGGATCTAGTTTGCTGTGCGCCTGAGGGGTCAGAATGGGCACATGGGAGGGGTGGGTCACGCTGGCATCTCCCAGCCACCCGCTCCTAATGGTGTGAATGTGATGGGACTGCTTTTCTGCTTCGACTAACGCACGCCCTCTCTGGGACCCCAAATCTGGCCCCGGGCACCGTGGGGGGGTGGTGCCAGGCGCTGGGCACAGCTCCTCCTGAGCCGGGCTCACCTTCTCTCCGCGCTGCGGCTCTTGCAGGTGCTTCTCCGGAGACGCCACCGGCCTTTTCCCCACCGGCCCCGGCCTGGCCATCCCCTGCCCGAGAGTCCCTGGCTCCTCACCGCCTCTGTTCGTCCCCACCCCACCCGGCTTCCTGCCATTCGCCAACCCGCAGCTGTTCCGGTCTCCCCGCCGGGCCTCGCCCTCCTCGCTGCCAGGCCGCCTCAGCCGGGCCCTCTCGCTGGGCACCATCCCCTCTCTCACTCGTGCAGGTAAGTGGCACCGGGTCCCGGGACTGAACACAGGTGGAGCTGGCGGGTGAGGGGTGAGCGCTCCGCCCTGGAGACGGCAGAGCCAGGTCCAAACCCTGCCTGAGCCTCTTGAGCCTCGCCTCTCTGAGCCTCTTTCCACCAGGACAAAGGACACTTGGTGTGGAAGCCTCCCTGTGGGTGCTGTGATCGCTGAGTGAGAGGGCGTGTTTCAAGCACTCAGCGGATGTCTGCATGCATCCAGCAGGCGCTCAGCACATGCACGGGGGCTTTGTCCCCGCAGCCCTTGCCTTTACTATTACTGCTGTTGTATCGAGACCGTGCAGGCCAGACACCTAGTCTCTGGCCTTGTTGTGTGGACCCAGAGGAAAGGACATGGTCAGGTCGGATCCGTTTATTAAGCGCTTGCTGTATGCAGACCCTGGCGTGACCCAGCCTGGGTGCCTGTCGTGGGACTGGGACCTCTCCTTTCCCAGCAGGTCTTCCTGGGAGTCCACTGTCACAGCCCTGCCTGTGTTTGGGGGTGACTCCAAGGCTGTGCTACGCTGTGCTGGCTGCACTCAGGGCTGTGTCCTGGGGCTGGGGGCCAAGAGCCGGGGTCTCAGCCACAGAGAATGTGGGTGGCGTCACAGTTAGCCTGGTCTTGGTCACGTGCAGGCCTGGGGGCTCCAGCTCCTGTCAAACATCCCCTGCGAGCTTCAGTGTCCTTCTGTGATTTTTCGGGGCCTGTGGCCGCTGGGAGCGGGGGCTGAGCCCATGGCTCTGAGTCCAGGCTTCCCCAGCGCTGCTGCCTGTGGCCAGGTCGTGGTAGGCCACGCTCCGGAGAGCAGCGTCTGAGCTGGGTAGTGGGGGTCAAGGCCTTCAGTGTGATCGAAACTGTGATTGTCCCAAGACTCCAGATGTTTCTGTGCAACCAAGTGGGAGCGGGGCGGGGGAGGGGAGGCTGCTCCCTCCCTCCTCCGGGGCCCCTGGCAGTTGAGTGGCAGCTGCTGCCTGCCCCCCTCAGGCCCGGGTGCAGGCGGGCCCTCTCCTGGCTCTGCAGCAGCCGGAGCAGAGGGCCCCGGAGGGCCCCGCAGCTCGGACCTTCCCTCAAGAGTGTTCTGGAGCCCCATGAGGGGCCGGAGCTCCAGGCCTTCAGGGTGGGGGTGGGGCTGCTTTAGGCCCCAGAGGGGCACCTCTAGATCTTTGCAGAGGTGGGGGGCCTGGTGCAAGACTGCAGGGAGAGGGCTGCCTTTTCCTTTGTTCTCCAAGAGATTAAATGACTTGGTTAATTATTCTGCAGGGTGAAAGGCAGGGACTTGACCTCCCAGGGGAGCCCTCCCGCCTCTCCTGTTCCCCGCAAGGCAGATGCAGGGCTGCAGACCCAAGCGCCCAAGCCCCTCCCTCTGGAGAAGCCCCAGCTGGTCTGACTGACCTGACAGGGCTGGGCAGGGGTGGGGGGGCGATGGGAGTTGGGGGATGGGAGAGCCCAGTCTCGCCTCTGCTCAGCTGTGAGCCGGGCTGGTGACACTCTTCGTGGGGTGTCATGAGAACCTATTCATGGGGCTAACGGGCTCACTGCTCTCAGTGAGCTGGGAGCAGCCAAGTGGACCCCCAGCCCCTGGCCTTGGTGGGCACTCTTGCGCCCTAATTCCCCGTGTATGCTCTGCTGGGCGAGCCTTGGCCCACCTGGAACGGGGCTGCAGATGTGGCTGCCGTTACTATTATGGGATGGAGGTGCCCATAATGCCCCAGACTCCTGCGGGGTCACCGGGCAGGTCAGTCCACTGGCCAGTCCCTCAGCAGAGCTGTCCTCTGTCTCCTGTGCTCATGGGCAGCACCTGGCGGGAGGAGGACCGATGTGGCCTGGGCACGACACCCCCAGAGGACTCTGCCCGCTGACCAGCATGGCCAAGTGAGGGGCCTTCTGTTTCAAGGCTCTGGGGTGGCCCACATGTTCTGAGGACAGTGCTCCTGTGGGCGCCGGCTGGCCCCCCCAGTGGGAGGGATTCCAGAGCCCCCCGTGGTCCTTGGCCCAGGGTTCCGCAGGCCCAGGCGCCTGCCAGGCTCCCACTCCCTGTGCGACCCCGTCCGGGGCCCGCCCTGCATCCCCACAGCTCCCGCCCAGGCGGGGGCAGGCGCTGGGAAGTTCCCTGCGAGGGCCCCTGGCTCCCGGGCCTGGCCCTGTGACCGGGTCTGTCTCGGGCCTGGCTGGGGGAGGGGTGGCGGGCCCTTCAGAGCCCCTTGGGGTGGAGCAACAGCCTCACAGGGCACATGGCCCCCCTGCCTAGGGCCCCTGGGGGACGGACGTGCGCCGCGGGGTCCCTGTCCTGGGTGCCCTTGCTTTAGGAAAGGCGGCCTGGTCAGCGCCCCCCGCGGCCCCGCCAGCTGCTCAGCGACGGGCTCGGGGCGGGGGGACCAGAGCCAGCACCACCCCCGTGCGCCTGCTGTGGGCGTCCCCATCCGCAGGCTGGGATGCACCCCAGGTACCCCAGGCGGCAGTTTGGGGAGTCAGCTGAAACCCGTGTCTCCCTGAAAGCAAAGGGTGCGTCTCAGCCATGGGGTTGGGACCGGGGGGACGGAGGGGCCGTCCTCCCGCCAGCCTGACCCCGTGGTCTCCCCTTCTCCAGACTCAGGGTATCTGTTCAGTGGGAGCCGCCCGCCGTCCCAGGTGTCGCGTTCTGGGGAGGTTCTTGTCTCAGGTAAGGGCCAGCAGGAGCGGGGGGCTCTCCAGAGCCTCGGGGACCACCACAGAGTGGTCGGGGTGACCTTCCAGTTCACGTCCCAGCCCGGGCGTGCGGCCGGTGCCCTGCGCCTCAGCTTCTCTGCTAGGACGTGGGCGCAGTGGGCGCCGGGATGCGGTGGCAGGGGCCAGGTCGGCCGGGGAGACCTGGGGCTCCTCTGCCTCGGGCTGGGGCAGCTGACGTCAGTCTCCAGGATTTGTTCTTGGCTCTGGCGCTCGGCCAGGGTGCCTCCAAGGGCTTGCGGCGCGGTCGGGGCAGAGGGCCGTGGCTGAGGCCCCTGGCTCTCTCCTGTCCCGGGGTGGGGTGCAGGCCCTTCCTTGCTTCCTGGCGGGGCTTCCCTCTGCCCCCGCGTCACCCCCTCCCTGCTGGCGGGCAGGGGCGCAGCGCCGTCAGCGCCGCGGTCTGGATGGTGGACGTCCGTAGCTCTTCCCGACCGTGGGGTCCTCCGGCCCCTCTCGCCTCCAGATTACTTCTCTCTGCTGGCGGGGAGCTGCCCCTCCTCCCCACTCCCGTCCCCGGCGCCCTCCGTGGCGGGCTCCGTGGCCTCCAGCTCTGGCTCCCTGCGCCACCGCCGGCCCCTCATCAGCCCCGCGCGGCTCAACCTGCAGGGGCAGAAGCTGCTGCTCTTCCCGTCGTCGCCCGTCGAGGCCCCCAACACCCCCAGCAGCTCCGACGAACACTCGCCCCCCAGCGGCAGCCTCTTCACCATCGAGCCGCCCCGGGACGTGAAGGGCGCCGTGGGTATGTCCCCCCGCCTGGTCCTCCGTGGCCACCCCCCAGAGGCCACCCAGGGCCGCCTGACCGGCTGCTGGTACCTGAGCCCAGGACAGGCCCCTCTTGGCTGTTGTCTCCGCTGCTGACCTCCCGCGCCAGGCCTCCTGGTTGGCCCGCGCCGTGGCAGCCTCCAAAGCGTTTCCCTTTTAAACTGGGCCCCGGACTCTAAGATCTAGACCTTCCACGTGAGCGTGTGGACTTCTGTGTCTCCCGATACCAGAAGATTTGCCACGTGGGGCCAAGTACCAGCCAGGGGTGGCAGGCGGGTGCGGTCCCAGCCACACACCCCCTGCCCCCTCCCCGGCCTGCCCCAGAAGCCTCGGGCAGCCCCTCTGGGCCTCAGTTTGTCCCTGGGGTGACCAGCTCCCTTCGCAGGGCTCCGCACCCCAGGGGCGGGCAGGGCTGGCGGGCTGCGCCCTGGGGCTAGAGGGGCTCCCCACGTCCACCCTGGGGCACGCACGCACAGCTGAGGGCCCTTTTCCGCAGACTCGCGGTCCGTGCCCGAGGGGGGCAGTGCCTGCAGCAGCCGCTCCATCAAGAAGGAGGACGACTCGTCCCAGTCCTCCACCTGCGCGGTGGACACCACCACCAGAGGCTGCGCGGAGGTGGCCGGCGCCTGGAGAGGTGTGTGGCGGGGCGGGCTCTGTTTCATGCGGTCCCGGCCTGGGGCCCCCTCACGGGAGGGTCCCCAAGGCCCCCGGCCCGGGCTCAGGGCTCCGGCCGGGGCCTGCCCTGGGTCCCGGATTCAAATCCCAGCCGGGGACAGTGCGAGATCAGACTGGTTCTGAGTCAAGTCCCGCGGCTCCTGAGCGGTCAGCGGCCAGCACCGGGCGGGGGAGAGGGCCTGGGGCACGTGTGGGTGGCGAGGAAGCAGCCGGCACACCGACCACCTTGAGCAGAGTCGAATCTGGCGGGGTCTGGATGACTGAAGCACTGTCACACCCCGCCGTCAGGCTCAAGCGTGTGGCGCCCTAGCCCAGCACCTGAGGTGGCACAGGCTCAGAAAAGGCGGTCCCTTCAGCGAGGCAGGAGTAGCCACCAGAGCCCCGGGCAGGTCCTCTGGGCCACAGAAAGCACTGGGTGGGGGCTTCCCGCAGGGCAGCCCTGAGGCCTGCGGCACGTCTTCCGCTGACAGGTGGGGGGCATGGAGGATGGCAACTGCTCCCCCACACGGGCTTCTGACCTCTGGCCCTTGACCGGCTCTCTCAGGTCGTTTTCAACCCTCCCTGGTCCGGGGCCTCCTGGCCGTGAGCCTGGCTGCCAACGCGCTCTTCACCTCGGCCTACCTGTACCAGAGTCTGCGCTGACCAGCTCCGGTGCCCGAGAGCCTGGGCTGCGCCCAGGTGCACGCTGCTCCCACCACTGCCGCCTCAGAGCCCTCAGGCCTCGTCCTGGCCGGCTCGCGTCCAGTTCTCAGGCTGTCTCCTCCCCACCTGACGGACTGCGGGGCTGGGCCACACCCCCCCATCTCCCGGGCTGACGAGGGTTGTGTGTTTGGTGCTGACACCCTGATCCCGAAGCCAGGGGTCCCCCAGGGGCTGCGGCCCTGCCCCCACGCCTGTGGGCTGTGCCCACATCTTCGTACTGTACTGCTCTGTCCACTGGGGCTACCCAGAGCGTCCCCAGGCCGAGGGGGGCAGTCCCTGTGTCTCCGGGCTTGACCCTGCCCTTGGAAGAATAATCCTTCCGTGGCCCCTGTGGGCTGGGGGTGCCTGGGGTCCCCGGCCCAGGGCTCCAGAGTGCCTGGGTCTCAGGGGCCCAACTGGACCTTCGGGACCCATGTAAGCATCTGCCTTCCTGCCTGCATGCACCCCATTTTATTACCTTCCCAGGCAATACCCCATTACTCTGAGAACACTCGCCAGGGCCCCCCCAGTTCCTGCCCCACGCCTCTGGCCCCTCCACACACTGCCCACAGGACACTGCTGACTCGGTGGGCCTTGTGCTGCCGATGACCAGCGGGTGGGGGCAGGCGGCCTGCCCCCAGCCCCTTTCGCCCACGGAAACCCCACTTTCTCCCTCGCACATCGGGTGGGCCCAGCACGACCTGCGTTGGGGCCACCCTGGCTGGCTGTCCCCACTCTGCTCTCCCCCTAGCACCCGGCTGCCGATGCGCAAGCTCCCCCGCACCAGCCCTGGTGCTGGGCCCGTCCTGCCCTCCCAGAGGAGAAGGGGGACCAGTCTGCGCCGGGAGGCCCCGTGCTGTGACGTCAGAACCGCCGTCCCCCTGCCCTGGGCCGGCACGAAGGCGGGCGTGCGCATGCGCGCAGATGCCGCGTGGGCGGTGGTCTGAGGCACGTTGGGGGCGGGTCACGGGCAGGAGAGGGCTTCACTCTCATTCAGGGATAAAGTTTAATTTTATTTTTCTACACATTTTTGCAGGTAAGGCATTTTGCTAAAAAGCAGGATGCCCCCCAATTCTCCCTGCCAGGGAGGTTTAGTTTTTTTAAGCTCTGGGTGCTTTTTTAGTAATTTTTTTTACCATGGGGGGGCTGCTCCGACTTGCCCCTTCCTCCTCTCCCCCCACGCCCGTCCTAAGAGCTACTGTTACCCGGCCCGCCCGCCCCGACTTCGGGGAACCGGGGCTGCAGAGGCCACCCCAGGACTGCGTCCAGATGCCAGAGACGGTGCCTCTCGGACCCCGTTTTGTCCAGTGGACGCATGCGTCGAGAGTTTTAATTTTATTTTCGCCTAACCAAGCCAAGCTCCGGCCCCCAGACGCCCCCTCCGGCCGGGGACGTGCCCCTGGGCCGACCCAGGACCCGCACCCCAGCACCCCTGGGGCAGGGGACAGAGGGAGGTGTACTCACGTTTTCTCTCAAAGAACCACAACCTTATTTTTCTTTACAAAAGCAAAAAAGGAAACCAAAAAAGTACCAACCTTTGAACTACGCCTCCACTGTCTTCATTCTTCTCTGCTCGGGCAGCGCAGGCCTGAGGGGCCCTCACAGGCGGGGCGGGGCGGACACCGCGTGGCCTTCCCGTGACTTCCCTGCGGGCTCGGGGCCCCGGGGCTCGTGGCGGGAGCAGGGCGGGGACTGAGGCTTCGGACAGCGGCGGGCGGGGCGGGAAGGTGAGGGTGCCGGAGGGGAGCGCGCGGCTGTTCCTCCAGAAAGCGCCCCCCAAAATGATTAATGTCAGCTGCCCGAGGGCCCAGTGACAGGACTGGGTGGCGAAGATGTGGCCCACGGTGGGAAGGGCCTGAGAGGCTGATGGGAAGAAACACTGGCGAGTTCACAGGTGTGGAGAAGAGCAGCGCGCAGCGAGTGCGAGGGGACCGCGGGTGAGCTGACAGGTTAGCGGGCGCGGGGGTGGGAGGAGCAGCGAAGGGGGCATTAGAGGTGGCGGCGGGCGTTCGATTTTTCCCGCTTGCTTCAAAGACGGGCGCCCAACGAACCCGCTCCCCGGGAGGGCAGGGGAGGCTGGCCCCAGGGGGCACCCGGAAAGCATTTGGAGAGGCCTCTGCGCCAGCCTGAGTTCTGCTGTGATCGGGCTCCCAGGGGTGGGGTCTGTGCGTCTGGGGGCCTCCCCTAACTGTGAAGTAGCATGGGGGGATCCACACCACCATGCAGAGGGAGCCCCAATAAATGTGAGCACTCCTGGTCCAGCACCCATGAGAGGATGAAGGGCGGCTGACCCCCGGGCCGGTGGGACAGGCCATCCCAACAACCCCGGGGCAGACGGGGGAGGCCCGGGCTGGGGCGCAGGTGGAGTCACAGCGCACCCGAACACCCTGACCACGGGCTGCTGCTGTCCCTGGGCCCAGAGCTGGGGGAGCCCTCGCTTCCAAGACCCCGTGAGTACGTGCCCAGGTGCACTCACCCCGTCCTGAGGGCAAAGAAGCTTCGAGTCCACAGAAGCCCCCGTGAGCCTCACCCGGCACCCACCCCGCCCTCAGTACCTGGAAGTCTCCACTCGGGGCTCCAGGAGGGATTTCCTTCCCTGGGTGGGTCTGGATGAGCTGTCTGACGTCATCTCTGTTGTTTCCTTATGAAAGGGAAATGGGGTGTTGCAGAAAATCTGGAAATACAAATGAGTGAAAGAAAATGCCCCGTAATCCCACAGCTAAAATGCAGGCTCCACGGTCTTTCTCCTGCAGTGTTCCCACCCATTACCCCTTCCATTCTCACCCGCCATCCTGAGCACCCCTCTGCCAAGAGCGCGTGCTCCCCCAAGCCAGACTGCCTTCCTGTAAGTGCGTCCATGGTCGTGCCTCCCCTGGCTGGTCCGAGGCCCGGGGCCC
>PVIJ01013739.1:0-35752 GCA_004024925.1 Scalopus aquaticus | reverse complement strand
CAGCCACACACCCAGGACCACTCAGGGTTTGCATCTGGAGAAGGCTCCCCCTCTTCACACCTTCATGTCACATGATTTGGGGGCGAAGTCCACTCGCCATGACTTGAGTTTGACCGATGGTGATGACGCAGGGAGATCTAACTCCAAGGCCGATTTCCAGTGAAGGACGGACTCTTTCTTGAGTAAGATGTCTCAGCAACACTTTGAAAGCTTAAAGAAGCACTTTGCCCATAATTTTATCTTAAAATCATGGCAGTAACTTCTGGCACTGCTGGTGCAACATGACTGATGTACTGGTGATACAGAACGTGAGTCCCACCTCCCACGTCCATTTCGCCACAGCTGTGGTGATGGTCAGTGCTATTGCGAGTAGCTTTGTGGCTTCTTAGTCTACTTCCCTGACTTTTTAGGTCGGCTTGAGGAAAGCAGCAAGCGTATTTCTATTTTTTTTTAATACTTATTTATTTATGTATACAAGAGCTGGGGTGTAGGCCAGAGGTATGGGGGGTGAGAGGGTTCACCAGAGACAGAGTGGGGAGCAGAACAGGCAGATCTACTGAAATACACTGCTGAGGGGAGCAGCAGGCGAGACAGGAGAGGTCTGCTGCACCATGTGGGAAGCTCCCTGGCCGGGGATCAAACTCATGCTGCAGTGGCTGGTGATAGCTTCATAGTGCTGAGACTTAACACCTTATGCCACTATGGAGGCCCCAAGCATATTTCTATTTTCATAGGAAGAGTTCATGGGCCTGCACTGCGTCACCCCAGATGCCCGTGCACATCTCAATACAAAAAACCCGAGTCAGGATTCTTCATTCTTCCCTCCACCTCCTCCTGCCTCACTCCTCATCCACAAATATAAGCACGGGCCTTGACATCCTTCTTTCTTTGATTCTCCATAACCGAACTTGTTGCCTTTATCTGCACGCATATCGCAAGCCATTCATAATGTGGATGCACGTGTGTGCATGTGTGTGTGCATGTGTGTGTGTTTATGCATGTGCGTATATAAAATTCCTCTCTGCCTATTCCCAACTAGATGTGAACTGTCTGAGGGCAAGGGCCTTGTCTGTCTTGGTATCCCTGGTGCTTCTGATGCTCTTGATACCTGAATGGACCCTGAAAGAAAACATCTGGAATTGCAACGGGGAGGTAAATATCTTTACCACAGGGGCACCAAGCTCCAGAGAAGCAGAATTATTTTCCTAATTTCACTGGAGAAAGCAGTTCTTGGTTTAAATAGATATTGGAGAGAGGCCTGGCAATGATATAGATGATGGATTGAATGCACTTTGAAGCAGAGTTGCCCACTGAAGCCCAGGTTCAGTTCTGGCCTTCGCCTTGCTTTAAAAAACTTGAATTTCTTGACAGTATAAAACACAATGGATTTTGTTCAATGTCTTGAAAGTCTGGGTTTTCTGACAACATGGGACTTGAATCCCACGTACTTGAGGACCGAGAGCTGACTGCTCTGGAGCCAGGCCAGGGCCGGAAGGCTTCTCAGCCCATGTCTCTCACTTGCTTTCCCGTCCTGGCCTCGGCAGGCCCTGGGCTTGAGCCTTGAGGGGGTTCTTATGAGCAGGCCTGTGGCGGGGATACTTCTCTCCACTCTTGGTTTATTACCAGCTTGGGTCAGTTCTGAACAGGCACGATGGGATTTGAGGGCCAGGTCATGTCACACCAAACCCAGCAGCTTCCCTGTTCTCTGGCCATTTCCCAGACATTTCCGTAAGAGCACATCAAAGAAGCGAGGGGGACCGACAAGCCAACTATTGCCTCCACTCCTGAAGAAATGGTTGGGGTATCCTGTTGATCTGGCCTTGGGGGTCTCTGGTCTAGGGCCATATTGACTAGAAGAAGTCACGGCCCAAGAGTCGTTACATCCACAATGGGGACATCGCCTCCTCTCCTTCCCTGGGCCAACACGGCACTCGCTGGGCAGGAGGCTCTTGGAAGCCAGCTCAGTCCTGCATCTTCCTTGCACATTCGCACCGAGGAGTCTGGCCTTCTAGGTCAGACTTGGGTGTCACACTCACCCTGTGTTATTCTCTTGTAGGTGTTGCCAATTTCCTGGAGATTTTTATATTTCTCAGAGGTGGCAAGAGGTCAAATGTTTGTGAAAAATTAGTCCTGAAGATGAAGTTGAGAGTCAGAATTTCTCTTAACGTTTACACAACCAGACAGCATAGCCATGGACCCCAGGAGGTTCTTGTGGCTGCGAAATGCCTCTGTGTTTCGTTATGCTGTTGGGCTGCTTTTAAGTCACAGGAGGGCTATGAACAGGCAACACAACAGACGGGGCTTGGACGGCCACCTCTACTTCCCCCCAGGGTCACACGCCGCCCTTTTCTCATTTGCCCCATCGTTGTATAAGAATATTCCAGGGATCAATCTGTGCAACTCGTGTTGGGGACGCTCCAGTAATGAACCAAAGGCTGCAGAGGATGCTGCTTTGTGTGATTCCAAACAATTTGCTAGTTATCTCAGAAGAAGAGTGTAGGAGTGTTTCATGGAATGTCTGCTTTCGGAGCCATTAGCCACTGATTAAACGCCCCATTTTACGTTGGGCAAATCTGGTTAAAAACAAACGCCAGGGTGAATATTGGTGCTGCCTGCGTCTGTCGGTGATGGGCTCTGTTTCAGGTCTTGGGAGGCAGAGCTGTCGGGGACTTTTGCCTGTCCGGGCGTCAGCTCCGGTGACAGCTGTTTCCCTGCCCAGTTCATCCTTTATGTTGCTTTCTGTTAGTGCATTTAGAAATGCAGTCTGAGAATGCTACCTGTCCCTTAGCTCTTGAACCATCATTACAATCCAGAATGGTAAATCCTTTGTAGGAGTCACCTTGGTTCAGCTGGGAAAAAAAAAGTACTGATGTGCTTTGAAGAGGTAGAGTTAGATTTTTTTAAATATAGCTGAATAGGATTTTAAGAAAGCAGAATTATAATGTGGAATGAAAAGAAAGTGAGAGGTTGGGTCAGACGCTGGGCTATCAGCACAATGCAGGAAGGGAAAATAAATGCTAATAGACTGCACACATGCCCTTCCCGACAGATTAGAGCCTGCTGAATACGGCCCATTGTGTGGCCCGCAGAACACAGGGCTGGGCCATTATCCCCTCCACGCCCCTGCGTGCCACAGATGGTGGTTCCTGCCTCTCTTATCCGGCTGAGCATTCAGCCTCGTAGCTTGATCTCTTCCTCACGCCCCTGCGCAGACAAAGTGGATCGATGTGCCGAAGGAGGCCTGGGCGAGGGGCTGCCTCGGGAGCACACGGGAGCCTGTGAAGACAGCCAGCCTGGGAGGTCTGGTGCAGGGGTGGGGCAGGGAGGGAGGCAGTGCAGGGGTGGGGCAGGGAGGGAGGCAGGCTGCTCTGTGGCGGGCTGGCTTTCCTCCACCCTGGGCTGAGCCGCCTGGGCGAGAGGCCTGTGCCTTCGCACCTAGAGGCGGAAGCTCTGGACATTGAACCAGAAGTGCTGACGCTGCTGGGAAACTGAGGCTCCAGGGCTGGCAGTGCCCCTTTGCGAGCGCTGCCTTTGACTTGGTGGAGTGCAAATACACCCCGGGGAGCAGGGGTGGAGGACGCAGGACTTGAAGGAGCGGTCCCTGAGAGCCCACTCGTAAGCGTGCAGGCGGTCGCTCTCAAGGCTGATTCCAGAGCCGCCGGTCATGGTTCTCCTGAGCCACTGAAGCCACAAAGAGCAGACCCCCCTCTGGGAGCAGACCCCCCCCCCTCTGGGAGCAGACCCCCCCACTCTGGAAGCCGACCAGCGAGAGGCAAGGCATTGGGAGGACACACGTCGGACCTGGCGAAGTAAAGGAGGGGAGAGGTGTTAGGACGGTGAGCCAGGACCTGGAATCCGGAGGTCCCGTCTCTGTCTGCCTGCGGTGGCTCTTGCCATCCTCTTCCCCCCCAGGTCGAGCTCACGTCCAGGCTCTCCCGCTTACCAACTGGGGAATCTGGGACATTTACCTGCCTTCTCTGGGCATAGTTTTCTGAAACACCTAATGGTATATAATTCAGAATGTGACTGTGAAGATAACGAGTTAATTCACGGAAAGGGCTGCGAATGAGTGACTTAGAAAGTAGCTTAGAAAGTTATCTATCATCATCATTACTACACATTATCGCTGTAACACATACGTTGTAATAATATATGTGTGTGTATTTACTTATATAAGGCAACACAGTGCCATCGAAAGGACACAGGCTTTTGGGGAGCAGGTAGTTTGAGACTTCATTTAGTGTTTGTGATTTTGGGAGGAGTTACCTACTCTTTCTGAGCCTCATTTTCTTATTTGTGAAGTGGGGTGAAGGCGGATTGTTGGAAGGCTGATGAGATGATGAACATAATTACCTTGGACAGAGGCTGGCACCTTGAAGACGCTCCATGAATGGGGGTGAGTTCTCGCAACTCACCCGTGCAAACGTGTGCTGCGTAGATCTGTGCTGTTTGTGTCTGGGCATGTCTTACGTGTGCATGTGGGTCGGCACATGCGTCTGTTGGGAGGTGCCTGTGGGTGGAGAGGGAGCTTCATCGGTTGGGTCTTGTCCGTGGCGCCAGCTACGTCTCTCCTGAACTGAGCTGCCTGCTGTTCCTTGAATTTCAAAAATGCAGTTCTCAGGGGTGAACTGTGGTCAGGGAGTTGACACTTGACTTAGTTCTAGTTCCCCAACAGCAAAAATGAGGAGTGGGGCACAGTTTCACCATGTGTAAATTGGGGCTAGGCCAGATGAACCCCAGATCCCTCCCATTCTACCTTGCATCAGGGCCATGATTTGTAAGTCTAGTCTTTCTTTCCAGCACTTTCCGCACCCAGGCCCCCAAAGTGCCCTGCTCTTCTCTTCTGGAAGTGAAGGATTTGTTTGCAGGAAAGAAAATGAATGGATGAGTGGTATGTGTCCCGGGGGACCCTATCCTTATGAGGTGTCTTGTCTTCTGAGAATCTCTTTGCTCTTCATCTGCAGCGGCAATTGTGAATTTCAGAGGCAAACCAGAGGCAAATGTCTGCAGCAGTAGCCCAGGCTAGGGAGGGGAAGAGGATGGCGACAACTAACGCAGGCAGACAGAGACGGGACCTCCGGATTCCAGGTCCTGGCTCACCGTCCTAACACCTCTCCCCTCCTTTGCTTCGCCAGGTCCGACGTGTGTCCTCCCAATGCCTTGCCTCTCGCTGGTCGGCTTCCAGAGGTGGGCTCTGCTCTTTGTTGTGTACCATGCCTGCACAACCTCAGGGAGCACTATTCGCATTTATAGCCTTTATGTCACCGTTATGACAATTTTCCAGCAGATGGCCATAAAGTGTCTGGAGAAAGCTAGGTCCATTTCTTCTTTTATAACCTGTACAGGGTCACATGATTCTGTCACTGCCTCCCCTCAGGCCAGGCCAGCATCCCTTCTGTGCTCTCCACTCCTCTCTGTGGCCCTTCCCAGGTCCCTGATATAGCACCTTTCTCTCCCCCACTCCCTGCTCTAATTTACCCTCAAGATATTCACTTAGTAGTGACAGACATTAGATAAAATTAATAGCCATGAGGAAGGAGACTGCCTAGAAGGGGCTATGAAATCTGCTCTGTCTCAGTTTACCCCTGAGTTAGGTGGGGTGCAATGGACTGTGTCCCCTCCTTGGCTATTTTCACTTCTGACCTCTCCTCATGGTTTCTTAAGCCAGTACCCTCCTCCCTCCTTTAATCTTTCTGGCAAAATATTCCTGGGATCAAAGGGGATTATTCTCTTCCCACGAACACTCAGATGTAGCACCCTCATTCTTGCCCTTGACTGCAGATGAGAGGGAGGCCCACTTAGTGTGTAAGTCTCACTGCTGGCTCTTCGAATCCTGACTCTTGGCTGAGATTAGCTGATGGGCAGAGATGGGGGCAGCTCTGCACCTTAGGGCACTGCACGGAGATCTGGGCTTCGACCCAGGCAGTCTGCAAATACGAAAGCCCGGCTAGCCACAGAAGGGTTGTGATTTTAGAGAGGCCATCTGGAATGCTGAGGGCAGGAGGCTTCTGGGTCACAGTGTGCCTTGATACGTGGTGCCCTTGGCTTTCAGGAGGAAGATCATCTTCTGGAAAGAGCTCTGGCCCCAGAGGTGGAGGAGGGGAGCTCGAATCTACCATGTTGGTAGTGACACGTATTTTGAACCTCATCTATCTGATATATAAAATCAGATAAAATATTTACCTTGCCTAACAACTCTATTTTTGAGACAACATTGGGGTAAAGCATGAGAAAAAGTATGGATGATAGAAAAATAGGGGAAAGATGCCCACAGCTAAGCAGGAATTCTTAACCGGTCCTTTTCTCTTCCTAGATAGTGACTCAAGTTTGAGGCCCATCGGTTTGCACTGTCTCCACTAAGGAGGAGTAAACATTAGTTATGTTTGATGGTTTGTTTCACTGCCTTTTTCTATTTCTCTGACATTTGGTATTAAGGCCTTGCTAAGCATCACGTTTATTGTAAAGACTATGGTCAGCACACAAAGGAGGTGCCCCTGGGGAGACATCTCCATCACTTGAGGCCAGCTGGTCCCTGGCCTGCCAGGGAAAAGTTGGATTTGGTCTCAGGCATAAGAAGCTGCATGCCTGTTGCCTGCACATCCGGGACAGTCTGTCTTCCCCGGACTAGCCAATTAGGTTCCCAGGACTTGGATTAATAGGTGGCCCCCTTTTCCGGATCCAGGGCCCAGCTCCTTCAGGAGCTCCTTGACGGAAGGCAGCTCCTTCTCTTCCCTTTCCTACTGAAGTAGCAGGAGCCCTAAACCGCTACGGATGGCCTCGCTTGGGGGCCAGTCATGGGCCTCCCTGAACCCCTTCCTTGGATTCCCCCACAGGGTCCGCTTGCCAGAAACAAGAGGCCGCTGAGCAGAGATCCCTCAGCACTTGGATACACTGACACAGGGGTGAAGCAAATCAGCTTGGGTTTTCCCTACGGTGTCAATACTTTGTTTCTGAATAATAACGAAAAAGTCCCTGAAGCAAATACTATTATGAGACTAATTTCTGGAGGCTCTTGGCAGGCAAATCACTCTGCATCTCGCTGTGATGTTACTTTTAGTCCTAAAAAGAAAAAGACTTAGGGGACTATGATGACTTTTATTTTTCAAACACTGAGCAAGTGTCTTGAGGAGAAGTCCTGGGGGTTTTGGTGACTGCAGGAGCAGAGCGGGGTGGGGAGGGGAGGCAGGCAGAGGGGCCAATGGAGATCAAAGGACCAGTTTCCACACCCCTCGCTAGGTAATTTTCATTTGCTTTGTCTGATATAAAGAAGCCTGGGAGTGTGAGAGTGTGTGTGTGTGTGTGTGTGTGTGTGTGTGTGTGTGTGTGTTTTAAAGACCCATTCTCTATGCAGAGAATCAGAATTACCATAACAGAAATGGGAGGAAATACCTTTTTAAGACTAGCTAAGCATGATGTGGGCGATTCTGATGTGGGCAGGTCTCAGTGCCAGACAGGAGTTTTCCTACAACAACCATCTATTTCAAGATGCTCCATCAGGTTTTGGGGTTGCATTTTGGGATAGAGCACCCTGTCGCTGTGTGGGAAACGGGCAGACGTGTGGTCGGGGCAGCAGGGAGCTTCTGGCTAGAGGGTGGGATGAGACTGGTTGACAGTCTCAGCGTCATAGCTGGAGACCTCACTCAAGCACCCAAAGCTCTCCACCTGAGGTAAAGCCAAGTTCTGCTTCAGATCCAAGGGGAACGGAAGAGATGGTGGAAAACAGGAGGCCACAGTGGAGTAGGTGGGGCCTCCTTCTTTAACCCATCAGATCCCACTTCCCCAGTCTCTGTAAGTCCTGAAAGTAAACTATGGACTTATCTGCCTTAGGAATTTTGTTTTACCAACTCTTTCCTCCTACATCAAGTCTCTGCACATTCCTCTCTCCCTGTATCCACTGAGCCATCCATGAAGACTCATCCCACATTCCATCTTCCTTGAAGCCTCCTTTTGCAGCCATGTCAGGTGCAGAGGACGGCTGGGTCCCTTGAGATGGGAGTCAGGACTTAGCAGGGAGCTTGGAGGGAGACCAGGAGCTGGGGTGTCTGTCCCTCTGGAGCTCAGTGTTGGCGGGCTTAGCACTGCGGTGGCTGCCATGACTGTGAGCGAAGCTCTAAGGCTCACCCCCATTTGGAGGCAGTGAACTGAATCTATCCTCAGAGGTTGTCTGTTGTGAGGCCTAACACAAAATACAAAACAAATGGTAAACCCAAGGACCTAGGCTTCTAGACCAGAGTTCTGTTCAGTTGAAGCCCTAGGCCAGAGATCTTGGACAGGCATCATTTTTGGTCATTGGGATTCTCATCTAAAATATTCTAGTAATGATGCATAATTGGGTGGTTAAAAGGGTTGAGTAAGATTATGTTCAGTGTTATGTAAATTATGTTATAGAAATAGGAGGCCTGGTTATTGTTATAGAAAACTCGAGTCTTAACAAAAATAATCAAAATCTCTGTTCTGAGTCAGCGAATTTTATAAAATTTTTTAGACCTTTAAATTTAAAAAGAAAAAGTATCTTTCCTTCTCCCCCTCCTTGTAAGATACACTTATTGGACACTTACTACAGGGACTTGGCCCTGGGGGTACCAAGAGGAACTAGATCAGGTTTGTGGCATGGTAAGGCTCACAGTCTAATGAGGGAGAAAGATTAAGAAGGAAATACTTAGTGTGAACAGTGAGTGTGCTGTGACAGAGAGGAGTGGCTTGGCAAGGGAGGAAGTGACTCAGGATGGAAGCAGGAAGAGCTTCCTAATGTGGTTGATATTTGCTGTGGGTCTTGAAGGGCTTCTCCAGGAAGACGTGGAGGGTTGAAGGGTATTTCTGGCAGAAAAGAGAAAAGATCTTGGTGCAGAGTAAGGAGAAAGCATATTCAGGGATATGGGTCTTTCAGATTTTAGACCTATAGAATTGGCAGGATTTTAGCAATTTTAGTGGCTTTGTGCTCGGAAAGATCATTGGATATCATATTCTTCCAAAAGCAGTCTGGAAGGACTGGGGATGGTGAAAGGGAGATTCAGAGGATTTTTAGTGTAAGAAGTATTGATTGGAATCAAATGGCATCCAATGTAAAAAGTATAAAACTCTTATATTTGTATCCAAAATTGCAATTGCCTGTGAATGGAGGGGTGATGGAGACCAGCATAGACCCAGTGTGAAGATGTGACCTGAAACTCCCAATTGCCCTCAGAAGTGGTTGTATGAAACAGCAGTGAGCACACACTGCAGCCTGCGGACAGCTGTAAGGAAACTGTAGGTGCTTGGGGCCACCCCGGACAAGCCAGATCAGTCACTGGCAGCAGTGCCAGCTTTGTTAGTGGTGGGCTCAGAATGCAGATCTTGTTCAGAATCTTCCCATGTGATCTCAGGTGTGGTATGGCAGAGAATCACTGCACCAAACTACAGCTGTAACCGGGCTGAGTCCAAAGTCCAGTAAAGGTCGTGCCCCCTAGAGGGGGTTTGCTGGTGAGAATGAATAGCCCCAGGGAAAATGCTAAGTTTGCAGTTTAGGGTGGAGATTCTGACGAGAAATAAAAGGGACTGAAGGAGAAGGGGAAGTCAGTTGCCATGATGGAGGAATAGAGGAATCAGAGGCAGAAAATGTAGCTGCTAAGATTGAGAGTTTGGAAATCAGACGCCAGAAGTTTTTGAGCCACCGGGATATAGACTAAGCATTTTTGGAATCTTCAGTGACTTTGGGACCAGCGACTTTGGAGGCTTTGCGAGCAGCCGAGTGATGGGAACTGCTCCCAGTTTTGTCTTTACTGCAGCCGAAGGAAGAAGGCAGAGGCCCGAAGTGGACACCTTCCTAAAATGCATGAGTGCAGTCTGTTAGGCTGTCTGGCTGCTGTAGTTGCTGTTTTTGGTGTTATTGGCCTGGTGCTGTGCTGGGGCACCATGGCAGCTCCGGGAGCATCTCTGGTTGTGTTCTGTGTCGTCCTTGTGAGTTGGAACCGGGCCTAAGTCTGATTGTTGTGCGTCTGCAGAAACAGGAAGACACCATTTTGGAAATGTGGCCTCTTGTTTGGGAGAGGAGCTCCACATTAGCAGTGGCGGGAAGATGCCACCTTTGCTACTTTTCTGGGACTTAAAGGACTGGGCATTGCTTTAAATAAGGTAAACAGTCATATGTTGACTTCAGTAATTCTTTGCTTTTCTTTGTTTGTTAAATAAATCCCATTGTTATTGTCCCTAAGCCTGAGTAGTCTTGCAATTGTGCGCATGGGTGCAGAACCAAGATAGTGACCACTAAGCAATTTGGGCAGTGCCTTTGGCAATTTTGAAGCCCTGTTTGCCTGGTATCACAGTGACCCACACAACTGTAGACATTCAAATCTGGCAGCTCTCTGGTTATTAACACATCAGCATCCAGAATGAAGCAGTGACTTCACTGGTTCATCTCCAACATTTGGATACTGTGGACTGTTTTCTTATGGGAACCAACACATTGGAGGGCAGATGGAGCTCCCGAGCAATTGCTGAGAGTGTGCTAAAGTCTCCAGTTATAACTGTGGATTTGTCAATTTCTCCCTTTAACTCTGACATTTGCCTTGTGTATTTTGAGGTTCCATTATGAGGCTGACATGCAGTTGTGATGGTTAAGTCTTCATAATGAGTTGACCCTCTTATCTTTATGAAAAATTTTTTTCCATCTAGCAATGTTCTTAGTCTTAAGGTATTTATCTGGTATTAATATAGTCACTCAAGTCTTCGTATGCCTGGTGCCTATAGTGAATATTTTGTTAACCGTTCACTGTCCCATCTGTGCCTTTATATTTAAAGCGCATCTTTTGTAGCCATCATGAAGTTGGGTCTTGCTTTTTTAAGCATTCTGATACACTCTGACTTTTAGGTCATTTAAACTTAATATAATTACTGGTATTTTGGATTTACAACTGACATTTTACTATTCATTTATGTTTGTCTCATTTTCTTTTCTCTATAGCTCTGTGTTCTTTTAGATTAGCAGAATATCTTATAGAATTCTATTTTAGTTTATTTCATTGACTTTTTAAGTCTACCTATTTATCAATATGTTATTTCTTAGTGGCCTTTTAAATTTTATTTATTGTTTTGTGGCTCTTGTTATCAGCTGGGGGAAGTTTTGCTTCCTGTGGGAATGGAATGTGGCAATGTCTGGAGACATCTTTGATTAAAGTGACTGGAGAGGTGCTTCTGGTATGTAGTCAGGGGCAGAGTTTAGGGGTACAGCTAAGCATCCCTCATAGCACAGGAAAGCTCCCCTCCCCCAACACAAAATTATCTGTCCCCATATGTCAATAATGCTGAGGTTGCCACATCTAAGGTATCTTTGTTTAACCTGAGACAAAAAAAAACCAAGGATTTTCTTTCCATATATTTTTGTAAGAATTTGAAATTTTAGATTTTATATTTATGCTCTATAATCTATTTGGAGTGGGTTTTTGTGTATGATACAATCCCAGTATATATTATTTATTAATTTAAATATATTGATTTGTTTATGCAAATAAGCACTCAATTGTTTCAACACTCCTTGTTGAAACTGCTAAGCTTTCCCCACTGAATTGCTTTAAATTTTTAAAAATCAATGGAAAATTTATGTGTGGGTCAACTTTTTGGACTCTACTTTGTTTTATACATCTAGTTGTCTGTCTTGATGCTAGTACTACACTATGTTGATTACAGTACCTCATAATAAATCTCGAGCCATGTGTTGTAAGTCCTTCAACTTTATTCCTCCCAATATTTTGATATTCTGTGTCCTTCACATTTCCATATAAATTTTAGAACCAGCATAAATTTCTACAAAAAGACTTACTTCAATTTTGGTTGGGATTGTGTTGAACCCACAGGTCAGTTGAGAGAGAATCGACATGTTAGCAATATTGCATTTTCCCACCCATGAAACTGTTTATCTCTTAATTTGTTTAGGTCTTCTTCATTTCTCTCATCCACATTTTGTAGCTCTCAGTATACAGGCAGTGCATATGTTTAGTTATGCTTATTTCTAAGAGTTTCATAGGTTGTTTCATTGGTTGTTATTGTAAACTACCTTATTTTAAAAGAAAGTTATAATTTCTGATTATTTATTACTAGTATAGACACATATAATTGATTGTTAAATTGAACTTGTATTCTGAAATCTTGCTGAACCCACGTATATTAGTTCTTGTAGCTTTTTTTTTGTAGATTTTATAGGATTTTCTTACACAGATCATGATATTATTGCCATCCAGAGAATATTTTGTTTCAGATACTTTCAGATTTCAATTGTGTAATTTTCAATTGGTTCTTTTTTCATGCTTTCTATTTCTCTGCTGAGATTTTCTATATTTTTATTTATTTGATGAACATTTTCCTTCATGTCCTTCAGCACTTGTTGTTACATCTTATTTAGTGACCTTTTCATTCTAATGCCAACATCTGGGTTATTTCGGGGTCGGCCAAAGAACCATTTTACTGCTTTTTAGATGTCTAGTCATTTCGGATTGTGTCCAGGACATTCAAGATGCCCAGATTTTTGTAGACACTCTGGATTAGTCTGTTATATTCATCAAAAAGGTGTTTTTTTAAGCAGAAATTTTAACTTGACTAAAACTCAACTCTGGCTCCTCTGTCATTGGCAGCAGCGACAGCCTCTGCTTGGTTCTTGTCTTGGCGGGGTCTCCTCCTGTCTGTTCCACCCATGTGGTATTCAGGTGAGGCCAGGGATTTGGGCAGAGTTTATATGCAGGCTCTAGAACCCCTCCTTGGTTCATTTCATTTTGGATTAACCCCTCTTTTCCAGCAACTAAGGGGCCCCAGAATCCTGTCCTCTGGTTCTGCCAGCCACAAGACAGGACAATTTCCATCAAGTTTTAGCTGCCCCACTTGTTTTTGACTCAAGTCTGCCTTTGGGTTAGAAAAGGCAAAGATGAGGAATTAACCCAGCATCACTCCTCTTTTGATTCCAGTCTCACCTCAAATTTCTTTATGTTTTTGACCCCTCCATGTAGCCATTTAGCAAGATATTTTCCCACATTTTATAGTTGGTGGCTGCAGGAGGTTTGGTCTGATGAAGGGAGCTGGTCACCCCATTTAAGGGGAAAACTGTTTATTTAGAGGAGACAGGGATCCAATGGGAAGCCAAAAAACGACTCCAGAAACACGATCTGAACAAGTGCATCATTCGTTCATGTGTTTATTTTTCTAGCAAACATATTTGGAGCATCTGCTGTGGGTAGGGCTTGTCTCAAAAACCAATAATGTAATCTTGGCTAGAGATGTATATTCTGTAGTCATTCAAACTAAGAGATAATTTGGAATAAGTTGATTTAAGAAGAGATTTGGGGAATAAACAGGATTAGGCTTCTTGCAGGGAAGATAAATAACAAGTCAGTCTCCACCAAGTACATATGGTTATTGAGCACTTGAAATGTGATTAGTCTGAAATGAGATGTGTATAAAATACAGAAGTTTTTACAGACTCAGCATGAAAAAATAAGATAAAGTAGCTCATTAGTACTTTTTTATAACGCATTATTTTTGGATATATTTGGTTTCATAGATAGATCATTGTAATTGACGTCACCTATTTCATTCAAGTTTTTTCTTTAAAGGGTCAGGTAGTACTATTTTAGGCTTTGCAGGCCCCCTGGACTCTATTGCCACTCTAAACCCTGCTGGTGTTGTACAAAAGCCGTCTAGACAGTGCACCGATGAATGAGTGTGGCTATGTCACAATGGAACTTTATTTACAGACACTGATATTTGAATATCATATAATTTCAAAGCGTCACAAACCATCATCGTTCTTTTTGTTTTTTTCCCAGGTATTCAAAAACATTAAAACCATTCTCAGTTTACAGGACCTACGTAAAGAGGTGGCGGGCTGAGTTTGGCCTACATGCCATTGTTTGCCAAGCTGTGGTCTAGAGCATCGTTTCGAAGGGCCCCCAAAGCAATTTCTTTGAAAAGTATCCTGTTAAACAAAACTCATGGTTGACCAAATCATTGGTTCTGCCTGGTCTCCTTTGTTAGAATTCCACATCCATACCCTCTCCCTTGTGATTTGCAGAACAGGTTAGAATGGTTGGAGTATATTTTTCCATCCCGTTGACAGAGAGATTGACTGTGACACTTGCACTAGAATGTGGGTAGGAAAGGCTCTGGGCCAGCTCCGTGCCATATGCCCCTTCCAATCTGCCCTGCAGCTCGAAGCAGAGCCTCCTGGACAAGCCCAGTAGAGAAGGGCAAATTAGCAAGTATGGCATGTAGACCCACAAATATGAGAGAGAGAAAAATATACTGTTCTGTGTAACTACAATTCAGTGGCTGTTCATTCCAGACTACTTAGCTGACCCCTGAAAATTCCATTTTTATTTTCCCTCCATTGTATGTTACTCTATAACTGCTCATCTTGTTCTAATCAGCAAAATCTCGGCACTTCTTTGCCCGTCAAAGACGCACCTTGGCAGCTGCTTTAGTACTGCTCCTACTTCTAGGATTTCTCACTTTAAGGTATTGTTTATTTCATGCTGACAGTGGGAGAAAGACAGCCAGTTAATCCAGATGCAATTGAATTTAGAAATAACTCAAATCTAATTTTACTCACTTCTTCATTCCCAAGTTACTCTTTCTGCTTCCCTTGGTTGTATGTGTTTCAAATCATTTCCCACTGTTTATTTTTAATTTCTACTTTCTTTTAATTATTTAATAGGTGGCATCTGTGCAGCGCCTGCCATTCATTGAACAGTTTGTTTTCCACTTATGGAATCACAAAAATATTTAATCTGCTGCTTCAGAGGTGTCACCATCCTTCAGACTCCAGCCCACAGGAATCTTCCTTCTCTGAGTCCCCCGAGGCACAAAATTCTCCGAGGTGACCAATGTCCTCTGAAAAGCCAGCCCTCAAGCCAGCCCAGCATCTCTTGGGCTTTAGAGTAAGTGTGGGCTTCTTAAATGTCCCCAGGTGACATCACATGGATGATCTGCTCAATGACAGGTGTTGGGGACTAGGATCTAGACCTACCTATGTCTTTCCAAGCCATGTCATTTTGGGGGAGGAGTTGGGTGCCTGGGAGGGGGTGACTCTGAATGTGGATCTGTAGGGTTGTGCCTATTCATGTTTCAAGGACTTGACACTGTAAACCAAGTCACTTTGGAAGCTTAGGATGTAGATTGCAGAGAGAAGGAAGTTGAAGGCTATGAGAAAGAGGCCCTGTAGCATCATTAGTAAAATAATAATTATGATCAAAGTTTACCAGCATCTTCCAGACCTTCCCAAAGTATTTACAATTTTGAAGTTATGATGAACCAACCCTATGGGTTTTCTGCCAATGTCTTCCAATTTGGGGAATTCTCTTTATTTTTAACATGGTTTTGCCATGGCATTGGGTGATTGGGGGATTCCATGTTGATGATCTAATTGGAGATAATTTCAAGTTTGACATACATGTTCTCATATTTTCCTTGTACTTTTATGAAGGATATAACATTCTGCTAATCCTTTGGGCAAAGTTTATTGTGGCTTCTGGAATGATGTTGCTAGAGATGCATCCTTTTGAAATAGGCACTGAAGACATGCCCTTTGGACAGGTCATGTATTAATATTACACTGTTCACTTGCGTGTTAGTAAGATCTTGTGTATGAATTTAGGAAGCTCATCTCCTGGTGCCATCTGAATAGGATTTGACCCTGGGTGCAGGCAGGTGGAATATTTGGGGGAATTGACTGATGTCCAGTAAACAGTGGCTTGAGTATCTTGACTTGGGTTACAAAAGAAAGGAAAATAAGGTATATGGCGATGGTTCACGGGTGAATCAGTGGTGGGTAACCTACAGGGAACACGCAGTAATGTGAAAGATATGAATAATAAAAAAATAAATTAAAAAAAAGATAGGAAAACACAACGGGGGGGATTTATGAAGCTGTTTGGGGAGCTAGAAGGTTTCCTGGAGCCAAGCAGTGGGGTTTCCAGATAGATCAGAACAGGCTGCTCTGGAACAAATTGCAACTGAGCTGGGAAAGCAATACGCAGGAAGCAGCAGGACCAAGTAAGAGAGACTCCTGCCTGGGCTCTGGCCTCCACTCTGGGGCCTACACAATCTGTTCTGTTCTCAGTGGAGCAGCCAGTGTGAGTGCAGAAAAACCGAGACTGTGACATTTGTCAGAACCCTTCAACAGCTTCTGATAAACACCCAGAAAGGACTCAGAGTGCTAATTGTCCTTCATCAAACTCTCACCCTGACCTCATCCCCTCACCCCCTTCATTCTTCTTATTTGTTCCATCTGCACAGACCTTGGTTTTGTTCACCTGCTACATTTCCTACCTCAGTTTTGGCACCGGGAATGCCCTCCCCATGAAAGCGTCTTTTCCATTTATTAACATAGCTCATTTCTTTATTCAGGTGTCTGCTCAAACATCACCACCTCAGGTTCTCTTTTACCACCTGAAATAATATCCTCAGACACTTGATACCACTGTATTACATTACACTTATCACTACATTATCTTATGGATATAGCTACACTTTCTTGTTAGTTCTTCTCTTTCATTAGAACATAGACTATTTGAAAGGGCAGGAATTTTGCTGGGCTTGTTCTCTGCTGTTCCTGCAATTTCAAGAACGATGCCTGGTATATTATACATGTTCCCAGATGGAGTATTGAATGTATGAATGAATGAATGAATGAACGAAGGAACAAATAGCTTCAGTGTCTGGTTTTAAGGCTTTAGACTACCTGTGCTTGTGAGAAATTGGCTTGAAAAATTTCATCCAGCTGGTTGAACCTCGAGACCAAGTAGGTACTAGACAAATAGATGCGGGGGGCGGGGAGAGAGAGAGAGAGAGAGAGAGAGAGAGAGAGAGAGAGAGAGAGAGAGAGAGAGAGAGAGAGACAACAGAATGGGCATGCTGGTACTCTGTACCGGCATTGGACAGAGATAGGTAGTATGAGAGGATGAATGGATGAATGGACAAGTCCATCTTAATAATCTCTTTCCATTATCAAACAGAACATAGACGAAAAGTTAACTGAACAAACTGATCTTGACTTTTAGAGACGTTTCACGTGAGCTGAGGAGAACTATGTTCTCTGCCTCTGTGAGGATTCAGGTAGGTCTGGCATGGAGGGCAGGTTAGACCTTGTTAGAAATGTTTTTGTTTTTTTAAAGAAGAACTTATTAATCAAATAGAGTCAGGGATAGATGAATCCTGATGTTCCTCCACAGTTCTCAGTCATTTCTAGACCTTCCATTTCAATTGAAAGCACCTTACTTTTAATTCAAGTTGCTTCCTGTTTTTTCTTAATTGTATTTTTTTTCTACTTTACCTTGGGTTAACGGTACCTGAAAAATTCTCAAACGGCTCTGTCTGATATTGTCATCAATTCTGTGACTGGGCAAGCAAAAGATGCTTCTTGACTAGCTGGAATTCATTCCTGAAGTGGTGATAGCTTCTAGTAGGTGATGTCGGAGAAGGCTTTCTGGAGGAGGCGAGGCTTGCTCTAAGCATTGACAGATAGATGGACTTCTATAGAAAGAGAGGGAGGGAGGAAATTTAAGCATAATAGGGTCAGCCAAAGGCTCTGAACCCTGCAAGTGGCAATTGCTCCCTCCTAATCTTACTGCCTTGGAAGAAATTTCTCCCTCTAGGCTTTATTAAGTGAGGGAAAGTGGGAAATAAGAATCCCTGGCCCTCCTCCCCCCAGACACGTAGCACCGAGTTTCATGGAGACTTTCTCCTTTCACCTGACTTAATCTCTGGGCACATACTTCTGGTGAACAATTAACTTCTGTCCAGATTCCAATCTCCTGAGCTGCCCAAGCCCTGCTCTGACAACCTCCCTCCCCTCCCCTTGTGTGTGCCCCAAGGAGTAAGAAGGTTGAGAAGGACTCAAATTGGTATAAATTGGAACCACAGCCAAGTTTATTTAGACATGCAATTAAAGGGCTAATAAAGTGGGATCTTGGAAACATGAGTGGGGTAAATTGAGAGCAAATTACTGAAACATGTTAAAAGTAGAGATTGTAAAAAGAAATCTCAATAACCAAAAAATTAAATTTCTGTTTTCTCTACTTATCACATCACTTCACTGTACTTGGGCTGAAGATGTGTATTTATTCCCCATCTTCCTTAGGGGAAATGTGAACTAAGACTCTTGGATAGAAGGAGATGGTATTGGTACATGAATTTACGGCTCAATGTGAGAAGAGCATTTCCTGGCATGAGCGGGTAACTACAGACTCTAGATGACCAAGATTAACATTGTCCAAGTCCATATGGAAAGGTCGCCCCTTAGAGAGCACAAATATTTTTGAAACTTAGTCATTTTATTCCAAAATCTGAAGAAAATGACTATTGACCCTTGCTTCCTAAAAGTCACCACCTTTAGCCTTATGGAAAGAACTAGAAATGTAAAAAATGATCGTTTACCTCTTTGCTTTTCAAAGTAAACTGTCGTAAGCTGGTTTGTTAGGATGTTTAGCAAGGTAAAGAGTATTCAAATATTTATCTTGGTTTGTGTGCTTTCTCAGCACTGTGAAAATCACAGAACAGCACCTGCCAATCATGTATTTGGCTGCTTGGATGAAGGATTTTGATGGAGGCGACAGTCTGTAACTACAGAAGATGCCTGCAAAATTTGGGTTCTCTTGTGGCCTGATGGCATTTCCCAGAGTGAAGCCCAGAACCGAATCAGAGGCAGCTTCCCCACTGGGTGTGCAGGCGGACTAATTAAGTTGCTGGGCTCCTTGGGAGGATTGTCACCCGTCTCTTCCTTCCACACTATTGAGGGATGAAAACCCACCCTGGGTTTGCCAGCGTCATGGGGTTCATGCCAGGAGTCTCTTCTTGCTCCAACAATGCTGTCAACTATTGGGGTCCCTGAGGAAGTTCCCCATGAGTAGGATTTCTCTTGTCTTCCCTGGGAAAGTTCTGAAGTGAAGATAAGAGTGGGTTTCAAATGCATAATAGACAACAACTAAGGTGAAACCAGAGGGGTAGCTCTTAGTCAAGTGGATTTGTTCATGCTAAAACCCAGCAAAAGGCAGGCTTATCCACCCAGCCCAGGTAGCCCTGATTGGGACAGTACTTTTCAGAGGGAAAAGCTGCCCCAGCAAGAATTTTGGGGGGAGTCCTTTTCTCTGTGAACTGCTTGGCAGAAATAAGGTTAGTTCAGCTGAGCATCCTCTGTTACTTTTCTCAAATTCACCAGTCAAATGAAGACAAGGTGGGAGATGGGGAGAGCTCCAAGTTGATCAGCAGTAGCCTTCCCGGTTGTTGCTTGGAAGGAAACATCAGGAATAGAGAAAAAGCTTCCTAAACCTTTAAAACTGCAGAGACAATGCGGGTGGCAGTGGATGAGATGGGCTTGTTTTTTTGTATGACTGTTGAGAAAACCAGTGATGTTACAATTAATAAGATATGTGATTGCGTTCAAGAAATAAATGAAATCGGGCCTCCCCGGTGGCACAGCGGTTGAGCGCTGCGCTGTGGAGCTGTCGGCAGCGGCGACACGAGTTTGATGCCCAGCCGGGGAGAATCCCACATGGTGCGGCAGACCTCTCCTGCCTCACCCGCTGCTCCCCTCAGCAGTGTACTTCTGATCTGCCTGTTCTGCTCCCCGCTCTGTCTCTGGTGAACCCTCTCGCCGCCCCACGCCTCTGGCCTGTACCCCAGCTTGTATGTTTTTTTTTAAAAAAAGAAAGAAATGAAATCAACTTGTGTGGGAGGCTCCTGTTGCTGGCAGACCCAGTGCTCCGCCATGTCTGTTTGCACGTATCCATCCTCTCTGCTCTGCAGCCTCCCCAATTCTTAATGCAGACATAGTTGCTCCAACTTTAACCTACTGTGTTAAAGATTGGTACCCATGCACCAAACGCAAATGGAAGGATGTACTGCAGGAAGGTGGCTCTTAGATGCTCTCTCTGCTGTGCTTCCCAAGGCCTCTGCCATGCTGGGGACTAGTATTAGCTCACACTTACGAGAAGGCATCAGTCTTCTCAGGGACCTCCTGGAATTCTCTCTCCCACACTATAATTCACACTGCATGCTATCACTGGGCTAATTTTCTAAAAACACTACACTTACTGAGTCACTCAATCCCTCTGCCTCTGCATTTCCTCATTGGTGAGATGGATATGTTTATGCATTTCCTGCTTGCCTGCTTCACACTGCTGCTGACAGGATCAGACAAGATGGACAAACGCCCTGTATATTGAAGTGTTGCTGATGTGAGAGTGTAGTGAGTCAGCCTGGGGACGCTCAATTTTTATGTTTGTCTATCAGATGAAGTTTGCACTATTGGGCTTGGTGTTAAAGGCCTTATGGCCAAATGTGCCCCAGACCTTTCTCCTTTCTTCCCTAAAAACTTACTTCTTTCCCCCTTCCCTGCCTCCTCTTCCGGGAAGTCTTCCTGATGGCTTCTACCTTGACAAATCTCCCTCTCTGTACTCTTTTGGGCTCTGCAGTTGGAATATATGGTTCTTAACCAATGCCACATGGTAGAGACACCCAGAGAGCTGTGAGATGATGTGGTTGCCTGCATCCCACCCCAGAACAAGTGAATTCAAATCTTTTGGGATCATTGTTGTGTTACAGTTCCCCGATGGCGCTCATGTACAGCCAGGGTGAAAAACCCCTGGCTCCTACCTTCCACCCATCATTGAGTTGTTTTGGTTTCCTGAGTGTCTCATTCTGCCCTTGCTCTGTGGATTTCCCATAGGATAGAGGCCCCACCCATCTCCGCCTCCCTGTCCCTCCCCTGTTGTGCTTCCTGGCTCTACAGAACACGGCTGGTTTCTGTGGACTGTACTTACTGAATTTACTTCAAGGACACACCCACAGCCCCTTCTCTCTGCACCCAAATCTAAACTCAGTAGGCCTTAGGGAATATTGTGTGGGGGGCTATAAGAGCTCACCAATGGAATTTAACCTTACGTAGACATGGTGGACAGGTGACGTGGCGCACAGGTGAGGGGCAGCACCTCCCAAATAAGTGGCCCATCAGTGTCTTGGGGGAGCATTTGTTTTTTGAGTGCTTGGGAGTCAGAAATCAATAGAAGTCATCATTAAGAACCAGACATCCAGAACCAACGTAGGGAGGTGATGGCAAGGCATTTTCATGCAAAAAAAAGTTCCTATTTTTAACAGACATATTCACTATCACATTGACTGTTCAGGCACAGTGACACGTACACACAGAGATGCTGCACGCCTGTGATTCTGCACCCATCCAGGACACCTCTTCCTGCCGGGGGGTGCTCTGCCGAGTGACAGCTCCTCTGTCTGACCGACTCCTGGCAATCTCCAGTTGGTTGCAGTTTTAATGAAATGCTTCTATTTTATTTTTGTTGTTCTCGTATAGAATATTGGAACTTGATACAAATTCCAGGCATCACGCACCTGCTCCTCTGCTTCCCTGGATCTTCTTGGATGTCTGGCGTTGCTTAGTTTCTCTCCAGGGCACATCTGGTCTCCTTGGGCCGCACGGAGCAATTTTGCTTCAGGACACGTCCATCCTTTGGAGCCTGTTTTCTGAAAAGCCTTGCTCTACTTTGTGAAAAAAACACCAACTTGATTGTGTTGTTCTAGTGCTGCTGAACACTGAGTATCTTCTCATAGATACAAACCTTCCGTCTGGCCATTGTACTTCATTTCCAGCCTTCCCCACCGCCCTTTAAATCTCACTCCTAATCAGTCATTTGGCAGAAACTCAATAGTAGGCTCGACACGACAGACTCATTGCTAACGGTGACCGAGGCCCTTATAATGTCAATAGTGCCTGTTACTTACATTGGCTCCTTGTTGGAGGCCCTGGATCTACTGAGAGTCTGAGAGCCTGATTACTCAGAAATGAACATTGCACCATGGTGGAATCTTGGTTGAGTCCAATTTGAGTTCGTCAATGGATTCAAACATGTCACGTGTGCTTGGTAGATGGTAGGGGGTCGGGGAGGTGTTGCTGGCCCTTGGTGGACAGGTGGGGCCGCTGACCAGTTGCCTGCTGCTGCCTTCTTTCCCAGACTCCTTCATCTTTCTCATCAGCAAATCCTGGAAGACGTGTCCCTTCTTTGGGACCTTGGCTCACTTAGAGCTCCAATGACTTCCCTCTTCCCTGTGAGGGACAGACAGTGTCAGTGAGCTCAGGGCATGAGAGGGAGGCCACAGTGATTCTCCACCCTAGTCTGAACGCTGCCATGCCAGGAAGTGGCCTCCCCGATGGGAAGTTAATTCCATGCAAGTCATTGATTTATCTCCTTTCCAACAGATTCCTCTGAAACCGTCTCAAAGGTTTAGGCTACTCCCCACTCTGGCAAATAGGCTTCGTAATCATATCCCAGATATGGTCTCCCGGTATCTTCACAACTCAGATTTTGGGCTGATGGGGCTATTGCATCCGTGTTCTTCATTGACCCGGCATCTCACATGCATGGATGTGTGGCGCTGGTGTCTGACACCGGCTAGCGCCCAGAGGCATGCCGGGAGCATGAAAGTCATTGTACATTTGTGTGATGCTTTTCAAAATGGGCATTTCTTACAACAATTCCTCCTCCCTCTTCCAGGGTCAGTTAGCACATCTGTAGACCTCACCTCCTGCTTCCTGGCGCTGAGGAGGTTGGTGAGTACACCCGGTTTCTTCCTATGGAGCCCAGAGAGAGAGGCACAAAGGGCTGTGGGCTCAGCAGTGAGCATCTGAGTCTCATGGAGACGTTTCAGCAAGTCTGCTGGGAGGACATATGCTTAGAGTTATTTTTCCTGAGTTGGGAATAGAGCCAGGAGTACTTTATTTCATTCATTCCTTTGTTCAACACAATTTAGTTTGCTAATGTGTGTCATTCCTTGTTTAGAGAGCTATGGGGGAGTAGTGAAGACAGATTCCTGTAAGACATTTCTGTGTTCAGATCTGGGAGACACACACACACACACACACACACACACACACACACACACACGACGAGAAAGCAGCCTAAATGAGTGTTATGCTATGTGATGGGGACCGTCAGTCTGAAGAGCTGACCTCTGGCTATTGCCACGACTGAGTCTTCGGCTCCATTGACATTCACAGACCCAATTGGTCCGCTGCTCGCAGGAATGAGCACAAAGAAGGAAAAGGAAGATTCGTGTCTATACTGAATTCCAGGAGCCAGCAATAGGGCCAATCGGGCTCCCTGTGTCCAGGACGAGTGTTGTATCTCTCACATGCCTTTGTTGATGCCTTTTGAATGTGTTCTTGTTTCTGGGGTCCTGACCCAGAAAATAAAAAGCATTTGCTGCATATAAACATTCTTTTTTTGAGAAATAAAGACAGTAGATCTGTTTAGTTAGTGCCAAGTGACTCCAGCCCTTTAAGATATCTGCAATAGGCCTCACCTCCCTCCAAAACTGTGTCTAGAAGGGAGGGTAGCTAGAAGGGAGATGTGTGGAAAGAGAGGTTATGAAGAGGACAGAATTGAGAATAATTATTGACTGGTGAAGACATTTCTGTCTGGTATAAGGCGCGGGGGTCTCTGACTGAACATCACCTGAGGTTGAACTGACCTTTTGTCTGGGGATCAGACTAAAGAGGCCATTGCCATTGTCCTGTATGCCCCCCAGATTGTGGAAAGATGCTTGGGAAATAGGAAGATCGGCCAATTGCATGGGTCATATTTTGATGAATATGAATGTTCTGGAAAAGAAAGAAGAGCGTTTCCTTCTTCTCCAACCGGGAGGTGGAACTCAAAGAGGTACCCTGTGTATGTCTTTTATTCTTGCCCGTAATCTGTTTGGCTCTGTTGTTGGGAAATTACTTCTATTTAGTACACTTAATTGCTTAAATTGCTGAGTGTTTGCTGCATCTAAAAAAAATCAGTAAAAGATGTTGGAAAGATTGACAGTAAAATGTTTATCAGGTGAAAATAATCTTCACGGATTCATGGATCCAGTTTCATCTTGTAAATATGGAATTTGAAGCACAGGACATAGCTGAAAGGTTGTTGATTTTTCGCCGGTCCTTGAAGAGAAAAATAATAGAAATACTAACAATCATAGTTACGACTCTGTGAACAGCTACAGCATGGGCCCGGGATGTCACAGCAAATTCAACCAGACAAATGAGCTGGTAGGTGAGTCAGGTGGCTCATTCTGTGACGTCAGGACTTGACCTCTGCAGCCACTCATGTTGCTGAAGGAAGTTCTAGCGAGTATAGTCAGGGAATAATCCAGAAAGACCTCCCTCTGCAACCCTTCTGGCTTTGAGAAAAATCCTACAAGGTCTTTTTGTTTTGATTCACGGCAAGACCTTACAGGACGCTGACAAAGAAGTCCTGGGACCTCTTTGCATCAGGCAGGCAGGGCTGCCACTACCCCTCAAAGCAGAGACGTGGGGGCCGCTTCAGCACAGAGAAGTAACCGCAGCAGCTGCCACGAGGAGGACTTTGAAACGTGCCTCTGTTGCCCAGCGGCGCGCTTGGCTGCTTCTAACTGTGCGTCTGAGGGCATGTTCTTTTTCATTTACACTTGGCATTACTTGATCTTGCTGACCCCTTTCCAGACAACATGTGTATTGTTTGTTCCAGCAAATCAGAAAAGTGACCTGTTCATTCATTCATAGAGTTTTATCAGTTGCCTGCGGAGGGTGCATCCTCGTGGAAGGCTTGAAAGCAAAAGCCCTGAGCGGAAATGTCCGGCCTCCTTCACTGCCTTGTCCGCAGAGACGGGCTTGAGCGCATCTGTCAGGGGTCCTCACAGCTACAGCGCAGAGGCTCAGGGACCATTTGGTAAGCCCTGGTAGATGGAGTTCCTGATCCAGGTGGTGGTTGATGGCGCCCCCTTCATCACTGTAGAGGTTCTGCTTCCAAAGAGGAATTTGGAATGTGAGGGGCCTTTGGTTGACCCAGTGAAGTGAATGGAAGGGGTAAGGATGAGTCCCCAACATGAGAAATTGTCCCACATCCTGCAGCATCCTCGAATGTCTCAAAGGCTGTTAATGTAGGTGAAAGACTTTTTGATAATTTGCTGAGCCTGGATCTTAATTGTCCTATACATATTTTGTGTGTAAGTCCGATCTTCACAGAGTTTTCCAGAAGAGATCTCATTTTCCTATGTTCGGAAATCTACCAAGAATGCCTCTCATCATTTTGATCATGGAAACTCATTATCACCAATGGCAATGCTTCTCCTGGTGTTGGAGTTGCCCAACAATATTCCTGTCGTGGTCTGTGCCCCGAACCGTCTTATTCCTGGCGAGTCTATGCAAAGACACGAGCAACTGGCCAATCCATTATGTCCTCCAGTTAGTCATCTTCCTGGGCATCTTAAAATCAAAATGTGTGTTATATGACCCATTCTTTTCCATGTGTCTCCCATTCCATCACATTCAGTACATTAAGTTCGTGTATGTCTTTGCATGTTTCGAAATGATGTTTCTTTTTTCTTAAGAACGAAGTTCTAATGTGAGCCTAGGAAAGCTGTAATTTGTTTAGCTCAGAACTTTATTAAGGGTTGTTCAGCATTTTGAAAAATGAATTCATGGATAGAGACGGTGCTTAGATCATCTGAGTCACAAATACAAGACACTTGAATCAGCCTACATTTTTAGGTGTCATATTCAGATGATTCTTTCAAAGATAGGTGTGAATATCTGATGAGTTTATTGTTTTCTGGCTTAGTCGTGATCACTTATACATGGAGATATGAATTCTATAGCAAATTATTTCCTTTAGTCTTCCCATTTACTTACAGTCAGGATATACATTTCTATTTTGAAAATTATGTGAGTAGGATATATTAGCCATGACTTTCATTTCAGGATAGTAAAGGGGCATTACTAAAAGCTTATAAAAAGGGAACATCGCTTCTGACAGGGCAGGGATGAGAGGCTTTGAGGAAAAAGCCTCAGTGGGTTGCATCTAGCATGAAGAAAGCACAGGTCCACAGGCCTCAAGTCTCCATGGGTCGGCGTGGGCATCTGGCTTTCTGTATCAGACTTTTTCCCAAGACAGCCGTATGACTTGTTTCGAGGACGATTTGCTAAGTACCTGGATTGGGCAATTTGTCTATTGATTAGGTGATCTGAAATTCACCTTCCTTCTAAGTGCTTTCCTTTTCATTTATATGTTCTATTGCCATTTGGCATTTCCCCTCCAAAAATACCCTACTCCATTTACTGTCCCATTTTCTTTTTGTCTTTCTTGGTATATTCTATACATGTTCATACACTGTTATTTTTTAGTGCATTTGAGATCAACACCTCATCATCTCAAAGTCCTTTTGTGTGTATTCACCAAACAAGGGCACTGTGCTAGGAAGCCCTCCCTACCTCTGGCCATCTGGAATTCACATGGACATCATTCTCCACGCATATACTACTGCAGCTTCTATCCTAATATTCCTTGTCCCACTCAAGTTTTTCACAAGGACAAGAACCAACTCAGCAACACTCTGTTCACCTAATTGTCACACTTTTCTAGTCTCCATCAACCTTCTCATTTCTCCTTGTTTTTATCAACCTTGACATTTTCCAAATGGGAAGGTGAGTGGTGGTAAGTGATTCCACAGTTTGGTGTTGTCTGATGGTTCCTCGTTGTAGATTCAGGTTATGTGTTTTGGGTAAGGAAGTCACAGAAATAATGACATACTCTTCTCTCTGTAATATTTGAAGGTACGTGATGCTGCTACACCCTTTACTGATAACACTGGTCAACAAATTTTTACAAAGTCATATAACTAAAATAAAAATAGTCATTTCCTATCAATTTGTATGTGCTCAACACAAATACGACAGTCAAATTCTAATTTTTGCTCTAGTTTTTTTTGTAATCTGTAATAAATTGATGTTTACATCACGAAATGCATGCCAATCACTGGTCAACAAATTTTTACAAAAGTCATGTTACTGAAATAAAATTAGTCATTTCCTATCAATTCGTATGTGCTCAACACAAATATGACAGTCAAATTCTAATTTTGGCTCTAGTTTTTTTTGTAATCTGCAATAAATGGATGTTTACATCACAAAATGCATGCCAATAGTAATAGGCCTACGGTTAATACCTGTAAAAAATCAAGTCATAGACTACTTCTTAGATTTCTTCGCTTGTCTCTTGTACAGCTGTTCAGGAGCATCTCTGGGGAGTGCCCAGCAGTAGTCAGCCAGCATTGTAGTGGGCCATTTTCCCTGGTATCTTTGTTCCATTGATGTGATATCTTGATGAAAATGTTCGCCATGTTCATCACTAACCATACCACAGTTTTCAGGGAGGAAATCCAGATGGGAATGAAGGAAGTGGATCTTTAGAGACATATTGCAGCCAAGTTTCTGATACTGCACCAGCATCTCTTCTATTACTTCCTTGTAGTTTTCTGCCCTAACATTCCCAAGAAAGTTTGTAGACACTACGTGAAAAGCATTCCATGCTTGTTTTCGCATCACCCTGCAGCAAGTTGTTGAACCGGTCATCTCAATGGAGACGGAATGTTTGGGTAGACTATTCTCAATTTCTTTTGCTTTGTTCTGCTGGAAAGAGGAGGAACCAAGCAGAAGTAACAGTCTTTCATGGGGTTGCTTGGCTCTCTCCACACCATGGGGACTGCAAACGGCATGGATGGTCTTTTGCCATTTAACCACTGTGAAAGCTGTGTTGTACATGTAGCATAGCATATATGCGGGGCCCAAGGCTTGTCTTGGTCACCAACCTTGCATCCGAAGTAAAGATGATAAACCCTCTTCACTTGAGAAGTGATCCTTTTCTTCTGGTTGGCAAATGTCACTTCCCCACAAATATAGCAGAAATTGTCCACAGTATTAACACACTTTTGAGGCATTACTGTACTGTATTGCATCTAAATGGATAAAATAATAACAGTTCTATGAACAGTAGCTTAAACTGTCTTGCACAAAGTCTGAAATATTTTCATTGCTCAACCTTTCTCACGGCTTCCTATAGTGCACTACTGACGTCAGCTTACTTCAGCAGCTGCTTGTCAGTAGTATTGCATTGTATCAGAAAATGATGCAACCAACTCTGGTATTATGCAATGCGATGCAATATTACATCATTCTAGGCTGATTTATGGTGTTGTTGCAGTCTTACTGGATAAACTTACGCGGTGAAACATGTAAAATGAATTATATGAAATATCTTCAAAATGAGAGCTAATAAAGAATTACAGGGGTATATTCATGTTCAGCGCACCAAGATACTATGTATTAGGGCCTTTTAAAGTCAGTAATGATCTCACTGTTAACCAGTGTAAACAGTGAATGTCTATCACTTCTTTAAGATGGTGACCGTCAGGTTTCTCCATGGTAGAGTTAATTATTAGATTCTTTGACAGTATATATGTAAGCTCTTTCTTACCAAATCTCTCCTTAGAGCATAAATACCTATTGGTGTTTCTTGCCCAAATCAGCAGTCACATGTGATCTTCTAATTCCTTTATTCATTCTATGCTTATGAGTTATCATACTGTGAGTTGAAGCGTGAATGATTTGTGCATGTGCGTCTACAATCATGGTTCCTATTTCATTTAGTAGGTTATCATCCCTTACTATCATCATTTATTTGGATGCTGAAACTCTCTTTTGACTCATGGAACACCTGTCAAACTGGATCCCGTATCTTTTCAATTTTTGTTCCAATTACAGAACAAGATGATTCAGGCTTATATGTTCCTCTCCCAGTCCTGAAACCAGCCATTCTTTTCCCCCAGGAATCCTTGGCTTTTTAGAGGCTAAGTTGGTTCATTGCTATTAGTTTCTTTTGCTTCTAGGCCTTCTCAGCTGCAGAGCTAGAGAATCTTTATCTATTTGTCTACATATCTACATCTACATGCCCCTGTATATTTATGTATTAGAAACCATCAGTCCACTCTAAATGTTTCCCAAAAAGTGCTTCAAGGCAGTTTCCCTAAATGCAACCTAACATCACCTGGTTTATTTTACCTTCCCCCTTTCTATACCTGTGCTTCCATTCTCAATCGAGAAAAGCCTGGCTTGTATATTTTTAACTTATTTATTTTCTTAGTCACCTTGTAAGTGACTCTCCAGAAGAGTCAACTTGGAAATAATCTCCCAACGAGTCATCTCCTTGGCTACACAGTGCCAACTCACACAGTTTCCCACAGGCTGAGGGATTTGTGCCTCCTCCAGTCCTGGTCACTTGCCACTTGAGGGTTTGCCTACAATGTATACAGAAAAGCTTATGTTATTTATAAAATTTCATTTCAGGGTAATGGAGCTACATTTATATATTCTTATATATATATGTTATATGTGCATTTTTAATGATACATGATCAGTTACATTTCTGTGCTCACAACTGTTTCTTATAATAGCATACTTTCCATCTGGTTTCAATTTTATACATCTGGAAAGTGACTCTATCTTGCCATTTTTCCCCAGGATTCTAGTTTAGCTGGATATAAACACTGAAAAATATTTTCCCTTCAACATTTTTGAATATGTTACTCCTTTCTCATTTGTTTGTTGTCAGTCTAAATTGTATCACTGTCTTTTCAAAGGTGATTTTAAGATTCTTCTCATTCCCCTTAATGGCATTTCACTATGGTATGTCTAGATATAGGTTTATTTTTATTTTTCTCTCTCTGAAAAGTGGAGGGCTTCTATTTTTATCTAATTGTGCAACATTCTCCACTTCCAAACATTGTCTCTGTGCCATCCTCCTCTTCTGGAACTCTCATTCAGTCTATATGTGTGGTTCTCAATTTACTACACCTCGCTCAATGGATTTTCATGTCTTATCTTTTTCTCTCTGTGTAACCTCTGGGTAAATTTCTCCATACCATCTTTTCTTTTGTTATTTAGTTTTCATTTCTCTTTTTAAGCTAGAGTTGTGCTACTTATTCATTTAAAAATTCATTTCTATTCACTACTATAATTTTCAATTCTAAAATTTCTCTTAGATTCATTTTATTATTTTTGTCTTTTAACCATAGAATTTTGCTCATGTAAAGGATGTTATTCTTTCATTAAACAACCTAAACATACTTCTTTCCACATTTCAATCTAGTGATATGAATTCATTTTTGTACTCTAACTGCTTCTTTTGTTTGCTTGTCTTCTTAGTGTTATATTTCTCTACATGGTTTGGGGTTTTGACTATGGCTTCATTTTGAAGGGTAATTATATTTGTTCTTTGTTATTCTTCCTCTTTGCTCTTGAGAATGTTTATTCCTACCTGAGTGTTTTTTTGGCTACTATCATGTAATCCTAATCCTTGATCCTGAACCAACCCTATAAACAATGACTTTGTTTTCTGACCCAGATTTATATAATCTGGGAAATGATGAATGCTGCTCCTGAGCAACAGATGCCTTGCTTAGTTCATCATGGGGCTGACTTTGTATTTTGATGCTTTTTTGAGTACTTAGGAACAAATTTTTACTGTCTCGTGTGTATGTGTGTGGGGCAATATTGAGGGAAAGATACCTCCTAGGTTTAAGTGGTGAGCCTGCTTGTGTTTCCCCCATCATTCCAGAGTATTTGAACTCCGGGGCACCACCACCTTGGTCTGGATCTGTAGTCTAACAGTCTGTGATTTCAGAGTTGTTTATATTTTAGAACCACTGTTCTGTTTCTAATTCATTAAAACATTCCCTTGTTCCTGAGCCTGGCTGTAGTTTTGTGTTGTGTTGAATAGATGATTGCTACTTGTTTGGAGCTATGGTGTAAATGTCACAGTGTGAACTTCCTGAAGCAATTTCGATGGAAAGTTTTTTATTTCCTTTAAGGATAAGTAATATTCCAGTAGGGTAGAACATAGTTCTTAACTTCTAGAAGCTGCTGGCACATATTGTCAGGTCAGAGTTTCGAGAGAGTTTATTTTCATTCCTCACTGAAGAGCAGAACCCTAATACACACCACTAAGTGGGACCTTGCCTATTGGTCTGTGCAGGTAAGTTTTCAAATCGATGTCCATGGATGCTTTTCAGGCTGGGTCAGATGTGTGAAAACTCTCTCCAGTATTTTGTCCTCTGTTGCTGGAACATAAAGGGCACAGTCAACACATGTTTTCTTAGTTTTAAAAGGAAACTCAGAGATGTATATATCTAGCATACATTCTTACAAAAGCATACATACTAACACTTCTCTGGACGGCAAGTGGATTTCTCAAAGTCCATGAATGATTGCCCAAGCCAATCTTTATAGATCCTGAGGAGCAACCTGAGCCTTGCTGCCATCAGCACAGAGTTGGAAAATTTTCTTACTGTCAAGTCCAAATTGACCTCTTTGTAACAGCCACCATCATGAGTGGAAATGATACTCCTGACATGGGAACTGCCTGGACACGGACAGACATTCAGGTTTACACTCTGCATTTCCTCGCCTCCTATTTCCTCTTGCACTTCACCCATGACTCACATCCCTCTTGAGCCTGTTGCCACATCTTGATAGGTGATGTGTGTCTACTTGGTCATTTATTTGGGTTCCACTGCTTTTGCAAAGGAACAGGTGGTGCTATAATTTTCAAAGGATCAGAGAGGATGATCCATTTGGGTGTCTTATTCCCACCTCCCCTCCAACTGCAAAAAGGAGTCGGTTGGTTCCATAACTGGCTTCATGGACTAAGTGGACGATGTGATTACATTTGGTTTGAGCACAGGTCACGGTGCTGTGCTTCCCTCAAGCCTGTGTCCAGAATGCTAAGTTTCTGCTCAGGGCCGGTAAACAATTCAAAGCAGTTTTCCAATCCTGCCTTTGCCCCTGTTGCAGTCTGGGAATGGTTACTTGCAAACCCTTCTGTTGACAGGGTAATGGTGTATTGATTGCTGAACAGGTGGTAGTGGTACAGTTTGATTTTTAGATATAATTTGGTTTTCTGCCTTTTGGCTTGTTGCTCAAAGGTGTTCCATGCTGTGATCTTATTGTGGGATAATTTTGACTTTAATGTTTGCCAGTACTTTTGATTTTCCTTATGTTCTTTTTATTTAAGCAGGGACTAATGTGGGCCTTGAAAGAGTTAGGCAGAGTTATGTGATTTACAAAACTGGGGGAGAATAGGTCCTCATTTAAGGGACCAAAGTGTACCTGTATACTGAAGGTCTTAGGGAAATGTTTTTCAAAGGGTGCTTTGATGGTCCTATAATCTTGTAAGATATTCTGTGAATAAAGGTTGTCACGATCATGCAGCTTTATAGTGACAATATGCCTCCCTCTTGGAGAGAAATTTTAAGCTGATTATATGAAGATCTTTCAACAATAGGAAATCATTTCAATTTCCTTTAATTTAACATTGACCATGCTTACTTGGTCATGGAAACTTTTGAAAAGAAAACTGTGGTGCCTGTGAATACCCTGGAAACTTGGCATTGCATTTGCTGCACTATGGGAGATGTTCTAAGCTATGTGGCCTACCTATGAATGTCTTTACTCCATGCATTCACTCACAAACATGCTGAAAGCCCATTGTGTGTCTCTGCTGTCTAGGAAACATTTTATTCCCTCTTGGTTGGGGAATTAATTTGAGTATTCATCCTACTGGGGATATCACCATGGAGATGTGGTCCTGGAGTGAGATGGCCTCAAGCAGATAGTGTCAGGGGACGGGCAGGAGCAGAGAGGAAAGTGATCAGAAGGAGGTGGAGTTCATCATGATTCTATCTGGTAGAGTGACAAAGTATGTAGACAATTGGCATGGGCAGCTAGGAAAGAACATGTTGACTGGAGGCAGCCAAGCCAGCAGAGACAAGGAGTAAGGAATAAATGAATAGAAGGCAGGTGGGGCGCAGTATGTTCCATGTCTTCGCTGCTGCATGAAGAAGATATGCTGAAAAGGAGGATGCTACTAAAGAAGGGTACTGTAGTCTTTGAAGTAAACCTGAGTGGTGGTAGCGACCTCCTTGAGGAGTTTCAGGGAGAACACAATGGGATGCAAACAAAATATCATGGACCAATCCCCTCTATCTGCTGTTAGAAATATTTTTTTTTGTTACTTGATAGATCTATCTATCTATCTATCTATCTATCTATCTATCTATCTATCTATCTATCTACTGTTATTTGTATCTTTTACATTGTGTATTTCACTTGGGTAACCCACCACCAATTCACCCATGACCCATCACTGTGGTCCCTTGTGTCCTGCAGTTAGAAATATTTGAGATGATTTCTGGCCCACATGGAGGCTGCCGGAATGGAAGGTGGAGACAACCGAGAAGAATTTGGTGATGACAAGGTTTGGAAAAAGAAGGTAGGGGGAGCACTAGTATGTTCCATGTTCACTGCTCCACTCAACTGCTAGGATCTCGGTGACTGGAATCCGGGTGTTTCTGAAGAGTACACTTTTCCTCAGGTCTCATAAAAATTGGCTTCCTCTCCCTCCTTGATGCATCTTTGGGCTGTCAATGAAGTTCTTAGCTGGAGGCTACCCAATCACCATCCAGTCATTAGGAGATAAAAACTATCGATCATTATTTGTCTGCTGCTCGTTGGAACCAGCAGGCCTCCTGCTAATATCTTTATCCACTTCTAAGGCTGTCAGCCTATTGACTTTTTTTTCTTGAAACCAGTTGATTGAAGCATGAAGTGCAGAAAAAAATTACTTTTAACCAAATGATGGGAAATTTGGTCATGAGACATCAGTAGAAAATGATGGAAAACTTGTGATGACTCTTATCTGGTCTGGTAAAGGGGCAAGGGCTGGGAGGTCTGTCTTTTCTGTTTGTCTTGTAATCTCTTCACTTGAGAAAAGTCCAAACACAAAGAAAGTAAGAATGAAGAGACCAGTTTCAGTAGGTGACCAAGAACCATTCTGGCCTTGGTTTACTCATCTGGTCAAGGAACTTGTTGGCTAGACATTGTCTTTTGTTCTAAGAGGTTGCACGACACCTGTGCAAAAGCAAAAGCTGAGGTATATGAAGCACAGAACAGACCAACGTATTCCGTGGTCTCTTGTCTTCTGCAGTGAGTTCGATGCAGTAGCTAGTTATGGGGAATTCCTCTATGAGCACGGTCCTTTCCTGAGGCATGCTCTGATTGGAAACACAGTCCTCCCTGGCAGAAGCAAAGACTAGAGGCAAAGAAGAAGCTCTCTTTTTTTTTTTAAGATTTATTTATTTATGCATACAAGCTGGGGAGTAGGCCAGAGGGGTGGGGTGGTGAGAAGATTCACCAGAGACAGTGTGGGAAGCAGAACAGGCAGATCAACTGAAATACACTGCTGAGGGGAGCGGTGGGTGAGACAAGAGAGGTCTGTTGCACCATGTGGGAATCTCCCTGGCCAGGTATCAAACTCGTGCTTCAGTGGCTCTGGATAGCTTCATAGTGCTGCACTTAACCTGTTGCACCACCAGGAAGGCCCAGAAGAGGCTCTTTTTAAAAAAGTAATGACGTGTCATCACAGATTGAAGCGTAGCCTCTTGAAAGATATCTTTCAGTGGGAGATTCAGCAACAAAATAATCAACAGGTATTCAGAGTGCCTTCTATGCCCAGGCCAAAGCAGGTAGTTCTTGTCTCAGGGTTTCTGGTCTCAAGGAGCTCAACTTCTGTTTAGGTGATGAAGATACTGTCATATAGAACTGTTGGAGACTGTATGTACAGGGAGAGTCAGGGCTGAGAGTTCTTGAAAGGTTCCCTGTAGTGAGGAAGACAGTTCATGCTCTTTGAAATACAAATAGAATTTGAAGATGCTGAGAAAAGGAGAGGGATGGAAGTTCAAGTGTCTGGGACAGTGAAGATATAGGTCTAGGGAGTGACGTCATCAACATGGCGGTGAAGGGACGCTAGTATCAACTCTCCCAAAAGACAAGCCGCCTATAAAGAGACATCAGCCAAACCCAGAGAAGATCCAGAAACGCTACATAAATCTAACACCCTCACGGGTGAGTAGAACTTGGAAAGAAGCTAAAAAGACTGATCTAGGAGAAGAAAGAACCACCAGATCCCCTCTCCCCTCCCCTCAACACAAAACCGGACCAGGAGACCAAGACGAGAGGCACCTGAGGAAACCCGGAAGAAAAAAATAAAAAGGTGAGCAGAGGCGTTTTCCCGGGCACGGCGGAGTGATAAAACTCGAGACTGATACAGCAGTCCCTCCAGGTAGCAACAGAGCCCTGGAGAGGGCAGCGTGCACTGGGGAAGTTGGTGGGACACGGAACAAAGCCCCGAGCAGCCGCAGTGTGGTGTGGCCCCTCCCCCCACCACCATTACGGAGCCAGCACTCTAGCTCCTGTTTGGAACAGATCTCTGGGGTAGTGGTCTACCCACCCCTTCAGTGACACTATTAATAGCTAACCACTGGAGGAAACGTGGGAGAAAAAAGAAAAATCTCCCAGCTACAGGTGTGGGAAAAACACGGGACACAAGCCGCACGCCAAAGGAACTTCCTGTGCTGTCCCGTGCAGGAGAGCGAGGGCTCCCAAGGCAGTTCCACTGCGCTGCTGGCAGAGAATTACCGCGGGAGGGCGGTCAATTTCATAACCCACAGATAAAGACTGCAGGCTAGGCTGCTGCAAGTGCCCTCCAGGCGCCGGAGAAGTGCGGAACAAAAGCCCCTCTTCGTTGGCACTTCCCGCTCTGCCTCGCGCAGAAGAGGGAGCCAGGTCAGGGCAACCCCATCGAGGCAAGCCAAAGCCCTCCAGCCGTGCACAGTCCCGCACTGCCACGGCCCTGCCCTCCAGCCGTGCTAACAGCTGCGCCCCTCCCTCCAGCCGGCCAACAGCCTCGCCCCCGCCCGCCCTCCAGCTGCTTGCACCGTCCGAGGCCCCGCCCTCCAGCCCCGCGTGAGCGTGCGCACAGCCGCCCTCCAGCCGGCAAACAGCCAGGCCCCCGCCTGCCCTCCAGCTGCCTGC